>JANIJG010016604.1:0-69728 GCA_024611175.1 Megaceryle torquata | reverse complement strand
AAGAAGTGGGTGTTTTTTTTGCTAGGATTTTTTCTTTTTTCCCCCCCCCCCCCCCCCCCCCCCCCAAGTTAATGATTTAGTCGCTGTTAGCACTGGTACTAATAATACGACCCCACTTGTACTGGGTGAAAGTAGTTTTATTTAGTCTTGGAACAGGAAATGCAGTCTGTAAACAGCTTGGAGGATTCTAGGCGTTGTTTAAGGCACAGAAGATGAACTTTTAACATTTGAATTATTTTTTTTACAGCCAGACTGCAGCAATAACAAAAATACATAATTTACAAGCACTGATCGAGTGACCTGTAATGTCGTTATGGTCCTAAATAAGAAAAAATTCCTATCTGTTGTGCTTCTATTTTGTCACATTGAGTTCAAAGCTGTTATGAAGTAGCACAGCTGATTCAGTGTGCGTTTTCTGCTATAATACCAGTTTCTGATTTCCTTTTGTAGGTATGCCCTTGATGGAGTTATTTTTTAACTATTAACTCATTAGCAGCAAGTAAACAAGTAGGCAGACTTTGTCCAGATCGAGCTTCTCCCATGTCCGTCCATCCCCCCCATTTGTGGGGATGCTGTCCAGTATTTCATATTCATCTAGGAGTTTAGTAGCTAATTTTTTTAAAAATTTATTTATTTTAAGGCAGATTGAGAAAATAGTCTTTTTTTTTTTTCTCATATGTTTAATTTGGAGAGATTAGTTTGTAACTTTTTAGTTTTAAAGTAGTTATGTGTGCTGGTTTTTTTAGGTATGAGAGGTGAATTTGTCTATTTTCATAGTAAAACACAAAGTAAAAAGCAAGCACATAGGTTAAAAATATCCCTTAACGTTTTAAAGGGACTTTTTTGGTCTTCAGCTTGCATATACAACTGTGGCATTGCGCCAACAAATAATGGCTTTTTTTCCTTATATGTGCATGAATTATTTGAATTTTTCACTATATTTTTTTTAAATGCTGTGAATTATATACACTTTTCTAAAAAAAAAAAAAAAAAACCCAAAACCCAGTGCTCCAACAAACCCCTAGAAACAGAAGTTATTCTTAGATTTTTTTTTTTAATTCTTTGACTTAAAAAGCTTTTTTCCCTTTGGTTCAAATGCTTTTTTAAAAATGAAGGATTAATAAAACTTTGCAAAGATTCTGCAAGTCTTTTTTGGTGGCTTTGTATTTAAAGTGTGACGTGATGTCTTTATATGTGAACACTTTAGTGAGGGGGTAATCCATCCTTCAGGAAGTTGGACTATTATAATGTGGTATTAAAGGAAAAGGGAAAGACAAGACAACACTATTTGTCTTAATATTAACTTTGAGAATATACAAAAGGGTTAAGCATTTTTTCTCCTGAAGTTTTAATTTTGGATTAGAGCTGACTCTTATCTACAGGTTAAGTCTTGCTTGGTTATTAGCTGGAACTGGAGATTTATCTCCAGTGAAAAAGAACGGACTCATTACTCTTAACTTGCATATAAAACTGGGGGGGGAAGGGGAGGGAATGGGGGAAAGTGCTGATCAAATATGTGGAAGTTTTTGTAATGTCAGTCCAAAAGTATAAATATGTTTTATGTTCTAGAGAGGAGCAAAACCAGAAAGTTTAAAGACAAGATTGTGGTGATTTTTATTTTTTTTCTTCTTTTTATTCCAGGTAAAAACTGCAGAAGCCAGGGCCTGGCTGAAGAGAGATATTAATTTTGCTCAAGTTAGTCTGGCTTGAACAATTAAAGGATATTTTTGGTACTTCTAAGTGGAGGCGGCTTTTTTTTTTTTTTTTTTTTTTTTTTTTTTCTCCTTCCAATATAAAAAATCATGGCAGATGTGGACCCAGACACGTTGCTGGAATGGCTGCAGATGGGGCAGGGAGATGAAAGGGATATGCAGCTAATAGCACTGGAACAGCTCTGCATGCTACTTCTGATGTCAGACAACGTGGATCGCTGTTTTGAAACGTAAGTGGTTTTGGCTTTCATTCATGGAATGTTATTTTGCTCTCTCAGTAGCTGTCTATAACATGTGATATTCCTAGAAACTTTCAGCCTCAAAAATGTTTTTTACAGACTGAACTCTACTACAGACTAAGTGTAGATCACTGAAATGAAGAATTTCTGTTAATGTTGTGTGAAGTACTGTTGTCTTATTGAAAATGTAGCGAGTGATTCACAGTGCCCCTTCTGACGCACAGTCTGATCGTTCAGGTTAAAGAAACGTATTCAGAGTTGTAGTGTGGAAGTGCTGGGATTTTTGTTTTGTTTTTATTAAAACTATAATGACCACCTGGATATATTTAATCATCTGTGCACTTACAACACTTTCCTCAAAAGATTTAGTAGCTTTTTCTGATCTCTGTAAAACCAAACAAAAATCACAAATGGTAACCAGTGTTCACACGGATATTTCGCCCCTTCTTTGAACAGTGTTGCTGCGCATGCCACCCTCCTTCTCGACGGCATTAGCACACTTCATATAGCGTAGTCCCTGCTCTCACTTCTTTTGGTACATCTCACAACACAAAATATTGATGTAACCACTTCTGTTACTTAATATTGTGTTGCTGTGCCTGTGCTGCACTACTTCCTGTGAGGGCCCACAAGTAGTATGGAAAGGAGGTAGCAGAAGTGTCAACAATTGCAACTTTTAAATATGATATTTCTTGCTTTTTTTGGTGTTTATGACATTTTCTTTTTTTTTTTTTTAATTATTATTATCTTGCATCTTTCCTCTATTCAGTCTTTTTAAAAATTTCTCTCACTTCCTTTTCTTTTGCATCTCAGCATGGCTAGTGTCTTTCTGATACATCCTGCTTCTAGGGCTGTGGGTTTAGAAGCATTTAAGAAGGCTGATACAGTGTTTAGTTTTATAGCTCTGAAGAAGAGTACAGTTTTGGAGCTTATCTCTTAAAAGCTGTTTGTCTTTCACTACTGCTTTTATCACAGAAAGGGTAAAATTTATACATCTCTAAAATCTGGATTTGTAGTAGTTATGCCACAGCATAGCTTTTTACATTGCTTTAGAATTTTAAATTGCCTGATCTTGGCGTTGCTGAGCTTAAAGGTAAAATATTGCCTTGGAAGAGTCTTAGTGTAGGGAGATGTATTTGTCTGTCCCTTATAGTAGTGATACTAGTGAAGCCTCAGAAAAGCTCATTTACTGAGTTGTTAATTTGCTGCAGTAGAAAAGAATTTGGTAGTTAAGAGTGAATTTTTCTGACAAATCTAGATGAACTTCCTGTTTCAGTATACTCAGTGTAGAGCAGAAGTAGAAGTTTGGGCATAAATGTTACAAGGATATTTTCTGGGTGTTTGAGAATCAGGAATGAAATATCAACTTAAAAAAATATAAACTAGTTACAGGTTTTATGCATTTTATTTAGAACAGACTTTCATTTCAATATAAATGAAATAGGCCAAGTAATATTTTTTTTTTTAATTTCCTCAAAGTATAGATAATGAAAGCTCTGTTATTGCTGTGTTGTGGTTTTAAAATCACGTTTTATGTCTGAAAGAAGAAACATTTTAAAATACCATTTGGCATTTTTGGTTTGAATGTTGGTATAATTTAAATTTTCTGGTCTTTTAAGT
This sequence comes from Megaceryle torquata, assembly GCA_024611175.1. Taxonomy (NCBI): domain Eukaryota; kingdom Metazoa; phylum Chordata; class Aves; order Coraciiformes; family Cerylidae; genus Megaceryle; species Megaceryle torquata. The sequence continues at coordinate 66,157 of JANIJG010016604.1, read as the reverse complement.
TGTTGATCTCTTTTGCTGTGGTGAGCTTCCCTTAAACAGAAGAATATAAAGTGTATATTGGAAAAAGTTGTCAAGATTCACTGCCTGTTGAAGTGATTTTTACAGGAAAGTTAAAACTGCTACTGTGAATATATTCAAGATATGTTTCCACAGTATTTGGTGAGCTGACATGGTAGCTCGTTACCTTCAAAAAGTAAGGCTGTTTCTCCCCAGTTATCAGCCACCCTTTTAATTCCTCCCAACCATATTCTTGCTTCATACCAGTGTTGGGGCTTACTGGACTCATAATTCACTAAGAGCAAACTGCTTTTTAGATGCACTGAAGAAGATTGCTAGTTTTGTGCTGTTACAATGAATTACAGCAGATCACAGAGGTGTCGTATCAGGTCTGGAGGTGGAACTGCATAGCTGGAAATAGGGGAGAAGCAAAGAAAGGCATATGCTCTTCAGTGGAGACTTCTCAGTGCATTGTCTTGGGTGCCTGTGGTATCACAGCCTGCATTTCAAAGTGACTTTATTTCGAAACTCTCTGTAAGGAATGGATGATGTCTTGAAAAGTATTTTAAAAAGCTTTCCAAATGACAGTTGAAGTAGCCAAAACTGTCATGTGCTGAGAGAGTGTAACTAAAAGAATTCTTGATAATATTTTAGAGTTATTTTCCAGCTTTTTTTTTTTTTTTGTAAGGAATTATTGCGTGTTTAAATAGGAGATTTACTATGTGATGGAAGGGTCACCAAGCACATTTTTCAGTAACTGATTATGAAAATCATTTTATTGTATGCCCGATTTATAACATGTATATTTTTCTGTTGGCAGTAAACCCAGTCTCTAGACTTTACAAGATTATTTCTTCTGTTGAAGAAGACTATTCCCAAATTTTTCTATGCTATGCAGATATAATTTCAAGATCTTGGAGTTGTTTATTGCTATTAATTAAGTTGACTAAGAAAACTTTGAGAACATTTTTCTTCTGTGGAATTCAACAAGCAGAAGATGGAAAGTGGAATCTTAAAACAGTTTATTGGTGAATGAAGTATGGGGGTTTTTAGGGATCAATTAAGAGTGACTTTAAATATTATTAGTCCACTTTTACATATGTTATTTTTTCTTATGACATAAGCTAAGAAAAAGATTTTCATTTCAGTGAAGTGCATCTGGTGATTAAAAGCTGCATGTGGTGAGGACTAGCAAAGCTATGAAACAGAGGTGAAAAATATTGACACAAATACTATGCTTTTGCTCTAGAAGTTTAACATTGTTTCCAGACTGTTGGGGTTTTTTTCTTTAGGAGTCAAGGTCAATACACAATCTCACTTAGCATAGTTGGAGAAAAAGTAATAATATTGAAACGATAGATTCAAAAGCTCGTACTTCATTGTCGCAGTAAAATAATAGGATTATTTTGCAAGTATTTTCTCAAGGAAATGGTATATTTTATAGCTAATAATTTTGTTTCAGTACAAGAGTAATCAATATTGAAACGAGTGTTTCAAATCAAATCAGAAAAACAGAAGTTGGAACAAATATCTGGTGGGGTATTTCATAGTGTTCCGGCAGAGATCTTGCAATATCACAACAGATTGTGATGTATGCAGCCAATAACAGGTAGTGATTCCAAATAATGGATGTTTCTTTACTTCTTCATAGATTTACATATTACATCTGATTAATTTTTTTGTGTTACTCATATGTTAGCATTACAAATATCAGTGGCATATTCATCTTCTGGTGATAATGAGTCACAGACACTGTTAGTCACTTATTATAAAGAATGGCTAACATTGTACCAGCAAGCAAAAGCCAGTAGCTTGAACTATAGAATCTTAATGAATAAACAGAAGTGGTTCTGTTAAGTAGTTGAAATCGGAGTAAAAGAGCTAACCTTGTTGTGATTATAAGTATTAGTCTTGAATTGTAGTTAAATGGTGTACTATTCAACTTGAACAGGAGTTTTAAATATGCGTTTTATATGAACATAATTGAAATTATATTTTTAGTGTTTAAGTTGTCAGGTAATTCCAAAGACCTGTGTCTTTGTAGAGGCTGTTAGTTTCTGCCTCGTGGTATAAATATAGCTGTTTTCCACATAGATGTTTCTGTTTATCTTTTTTTTTTTTCCTTGTCTTACTGTTTCACTTTTTTTTGGATATAAGAAATTGTAGAGCACGACAATAGTACAACAAGTGAACTAAAACCTGAGTAAAAATCTTTTCTTCAGTGAATAGATGAAAAAGTCCTTATTAATGTTCAGAAACAGAAAGTGTGTGTTCCCCTTTGTCTGTGTCCTAAGTCACCTATGTATATTTAGCTTTAACAGATAGGGTCGGCAAAGAGTTAAGAAGTGTTACCAGTTATTTGACAAATAACAAAAATTATACAGAGGATTGCAGTTTAGGGTTCTGATGTGTAACATAGAAATCCCTTCAGTTTATTATTTTTAGATCAAATATGCTTATATTAATTTATATTAAACCTTGTTCTTTTCTAAGTATGTATTCAGTAGGGAAAGGTATATCTTTACCTTGTATTTGCTAATGTGGTAATAAGTGTAAGAAGAAATGCTAGTGAACCAAAGCCTGTTGATACGAGCTATTGAGTTTGGAAGAACAATGCAGGACAAATTAGCTTTACCTCCTGATTGCTTAAAACTACAGGCTCCTGTGTTTATCACGATTGTACAACTTCAGTGAACCAAAAATAGATATATAAAGAAAAACATTTTTTCTTACAGAGATAGGAATCTGAAGCGGTGATTTTCAGGCCTATTTTTAAGTTTGGACTGGCTTTAAATGCATCTTTGTAATTCAGGCAGTGGTAGATCTAACAACTGTGGTAAAACAAACAGGCCAAGGGGACAGCTCTGTCCGTGTCAAGGCAGTTTCATGTTGTGCATCCTACAGATTTGCATGTTTTCTGATTTTTAGGGAGTAAAAAAGAAAATCAGGCCTTTATTACCTTTTGTGCTGGAGTGCAGCCATGAGTAAATCAGGATAAATGTTGCTGTCAACCATAGACTACAGTTTTCATTATTTTAAACCATGCCAAGCATATGTTCTTAGTGAATTATTGGTTTGGACTCATGCAGACATCTCTCAATAATTGCAAGCTACACAGTGGCAAGTTGCATGTGATTCTTACTAATTTTATTTGCTTTTCAACGAAGGCAGAGGGTGTGGCAGAAGTGAAATGGCAGCACTGGTGTTACTCACTTTGTGGACTCCAATATAGTGGAATTTTCAGCATCCTATAGTGCTTTCCTGAGATGGAAGTAGGGGTGTGGGCTGTATTTTTAGCACAGTTACAGTACAATGTTTAGAACTACTTCTGATATTTTTTTAAAGCTGGTGGTTGTTGTTGAGTAGTTGATTTTTTCAGGGGTGAGTTTTAACGCACTAATGTCTTTCTGGTTGCTCGTTGTAAAATGGGAATTATGGCCTCATTATCACAGGTATTGTGGAGATTAATTTGCCTTGTCTAGTCATTCTGAGAATCTTAATGGTTGCAAAGGCCGGAAGGGAAGATGAGGTCATCTAAATTGACATCCTCCCTTCTGTCGTAGGCCCCTGTATTTTACCTGGTTATTACTGAATTGAGCACCTTGCTTAATATAAGCATAATGTGTAGTTAATGCTTCCGGTAGGGCGTCCTAGCTGGCTTTGCCCCGTTTCACTGTTTAATTTGCTGTCGACTTGTCTTTATTGTTGAAATTTGTCTTTTCCTTATGAATTGGTCACACTGCTGCATTCTGGGGCAGGTAGGCAGCCCACCTTTTCCTATGGGATTACAAACCAATACCATTCTTACTATGAATGGACTTGCACACAAGGATTTCATCAGCTCTTGACCTTCCTCCCCCTCTTCAATTCTTAAATTTCCAAGTTTTTCAGAAGTATTTTCCAGTGTTGCCTTTATCTATGCTGCTTATTACAAGTTACTGTTACCAGTTACATGTCCCAAATTTAGTTAGATGTTTCCAAAACATTGTACAGAAGTGTGGCTTTAGTTATTTATCTTCAGAGTTGCTTTCCAGGATACAATTACTTGCTGCCTAGGTATGGCTTGATGTATTACCTAGACTACAATCTGTAACGGCATTTGTGTGTGCTGAAGCACATTTTGTTTGAATGAGCCCATGCCTCTGAGTAGACCAGACAAATCTGTATAACTCATTGTGCTGTATTTATCACTGATTACTAACTGCCTTTTTTTTTTTTTTTTTTGCTAATATTAGCAAGCACACTTTGTTTCCTTCAGGGTTTTGCATGTAAGATAAAATTTTAAGGCAGCTAGTTAATGACCTTTTGAAAGATTCCATCTCCTAATAAGTTGAAGGAGACCAATAAAATAGGTGTTACAGGATTATTTTTTTAAGTCAGTTTTGTTTTTGAGAATCTGTAAATCCAGAAGAAGTGGTGAGATGTGCATATTTAGGCACACTTACAAAACCATTTTTTGGTTTATTTTAATGGCTTATTTCATTTTGAAATGTTAACAAATATAATGTGTACACAAACCATTATTTGCACAATTGAGGTTACTACTAGTGGAAATCATAGGCAGAAATATCTGCAGTTTCAAATTCTTTATTCAGCTATTGTAGACCAAGTTTCTGCAAAATCACAGAATCACAGGATGTTAGGGGTTGGAAAGGACCTCTGGAGATCATCCAGTCCAACCTCCCTGCCAGAGCAGGTTCGCCTAGAGCAGATTGCCCAGGAACGCACAGAGGTGGGTTTTGAAAGTCTCCAGAGGAGCCTCCACAGCCTCTTTGAGCAGCCTGTTCCAGTGCTCATCACCTTCACATTTAAGAAGTTTTTCCTGAAAATATTTACAAAATGCTGGAGGAAGGAGGACAGACATATGTGGAATTACTACCCTGAGGCATGGCGTATCTTTTAGGCAATACTGAAAAATGCAAAAGGCAGCCCAACGCATCCCTTGTACATTCAGGAGCAAAGCTAACAAAAATTTATCTGGGAATGTAGAGATTTCCTATCCTGCAGGAGCTGTTCTTTTTTTTGTGGGTTTTTTTTTTTTCTTTTAGTTTCATTTTACAGAACTAATATTTACTGAATTTGTAGTTGAATACTTAGATGATGTGCTCCTTCCTACTGGTGAACTTTTCAGAAGAGGGTTCAGCTGTCTGTCCTTTATTTAGCTAAAAGGAAGTTTGAAAGTGTTTCTAAATGTCAAATTTGAAGCCTATATTATTTTATTTTAATTTCTAATAATACAGAGTTTCTGTTGGAATAGATACAGGCTGGTGGTCTTAATTTTCTAATTTCATTTTATTGGCCTGAGTTTAAGAGCAGAGATTCAGAGTTGTGAAAGTGTAGTATTTTGTAATTGTAGTAGAAGTTCCTAAATTAACTGTTAACTATTAGTTGTTTTTTCCTTTTACTGTTTAAAAAATAGCTTGCTATCTGTAAAGTCTTATACATAAGTGGATGTTTTCTGGCCCTTATTTGTTGTCTAGCAGCATTTTAAGAAAGCGGTGGTACAGTGTGTCTTGGAGATGGGCCCAGAAGAATACACACAGGCAATGCAGGTGTGCAGGCAGTTCTCTTGTGCATGATTGTGATTACTCTGCTGATGTGTTTGGTTAATATTCATAGAAAACAGTATTTTGGCTAAAGAGACAATGAGGGCAAGTCCTCAGATGTAGAAAGAGCTACAGAAAGGAAAAAACATCTCTGTAGAAAATAGGTTGGAATTACTATTTCTTTAAGAACAAATTGGTTGCGCAGGATGCATATTCCTTGAAACTTCAGTATTTACAACAGTGCATCACATAACTTTGAAGGAAAATACAGCACTTTAAAAACAGTTACTAATTAGATTTAAAATCAGTATTTTAATTTTTCAAGTTGCTATGTATTAAATATTTAGTAAATAGTCTAAGTGCATATAATTCCTTACTTTCCCAATTTTAACTGGTCTCAGCAGTCGGTATGCATTAAAGATGCAGCTCAAGTGCTGGCAGGCAGCTGAACTTGGTTTTCTTCCACAAGTCACATGTCTTGGACCAGGAGTCTGAAGCCGAAGGCTTTGTCACATGGCAGGGGCTCTGCATCAACTGTATCCAGCGGTTACTCTGGAATGGAATAACACACCCTAATGCTAGCAGGAGTTGTGTTAACCATTTGGGGAATCAAGTGGCATTGTCTTTCTTTTTCCCCTTTGTTTGGCTTTTGTTTAAACACAGTAGTAGTCTTAAACTACCGTTATTGTTGCTGTTTAAGGCTTTAAAGTGAATTTCAAATATGAAATGTAGTTTCAAAAATGAGTTTACGGTGCCTATTTTTACTTCTTTAGTGTCTTTTTACACTGGTGAGCTGTAAAATCATCTGAGTCACTTCATTTGCATTTAAGGGCTTAGTACTGACACTTAGTACTTGAACTAGTTGTTTAAGATTTTTGTGTCCCTATGGATATTCCTGTTCTTAGAGAGGGGAGAAGGAAATACTCAGCATGTCATCATATGGAGTTATGATGATTATAATACTGTAAATGCTGTAGCAATATAATTATATGGGTAAACTTGCCACATCTTCCTAATATCACAGTCATACTGATAAAATGATTTTTGGATCAATTAAATTTTATGCAGAGGAAGAATGTATATTAAAAGAATTTGTGTATTGTGGTCCCTACAATCTAATAAACTCATTTTAACACTGAAAGCACAAAAAGTTTTTTAAATATAAATTATACAGAATAAACACTTTACGTGTTTTTTGTTCTTTTCTTGATGTCATCACAGGAAACAGAGAATGCTCTACTACCCCAATCTTAAAGGATTATAATATAAATGGTAAATAGTGATACTGAATAGTACTTATTTCAGACTTTTAGAAAACTGTTATTTACAAACCTGTATTCCAGCAAGATTTTTGAAACATGGTGGCTGAAAAACTCTCAAGATAAGTAGCAGAAGCTCTTATCATGGGAGTACAGGAATGAAGTTGGGTGGACATCCAGAACTGAGAGACTTTAAGTAATTATCAAGAGCTGTAGCTTTGATCACAGAGTAACCTCATTAACTCACTGAAGTTGGTCTTTCTCTGAGGAGTAACACAGAGTAACCTCATTAATTCACAAAGTCCATCCCTAATCACTGTGCTAAAGTACTCCCTTAAAGTACTTTAGGAAGTGCTCGCTGTAATGTTAATATAGTTGCTTAGAAAGAAAAACCTAAAATATTTTCATTTATTTGCACATTCATTAGGAGAAATGCCTAAATAGAAATATGAACTTTGGAGCTTCCTCTTAGCCATTATTTTATAATTTGAAAGAACAAAAGCTATTGCAAAACTGTTTTTCTCATCAGTTGCTGTCCTGTCACATCAGTTGATTCCATGCCATAGTTCTGCTCTCAGCCAGGAGGGCAGTCCTATGAAATCTTGTAAACCTTGTTTTTCCCACATGGATGGTTTGCAAAAGGAGAGTCCAACATGCAGCCACTGTGATACAGACACTCCTAAAATGCTTTGCTGCACTACCTGCCATTTTCGTTCTGAGTGTAGTCCTAGTTGCAACAGCATGAGGGTCTGTATTACCAATGGGACTGAATCATCTACAACAAACATTTAAGACAGTTTTAGATCCCTTTTGATCTACTTTGACGTGCCTAAGGAAGCCAGTAGGGGTTTACCTTGGAATTAAGGTGTAATAGTGACACATACTTAACACGGCTCATCTGAGTCTCTCTTTGGTTCCTACTCATTTTGACAGTTTTTTTAGATTTCATGAAAAAAGAGAGGCTGGTCTTCCAAGTGCTCTTCTCAGGACCTGGTTGCTAGAATTTCTTTCAGGTAAACAGTGGATTTCTCTGCCCTGTGCTGCTTTGCTTACTCCCTTGAGTAACAAATGCCTTTACTCAGTATTGGAGCAAGTGAAAACTCAAAGAGTACTTTGAAAGCCCATTTGCACAATTTTGAGGCATGAAACCCATCCACTAAGGGAAAAACTTGCTTTTTCTTAGGGGTGAGGTGCCAGCACACAGAAATCCACAGTGGGGCTGTGTGACAGGAGGGAGACGCATACTTTGGACACCCACTACATGGCTGTGACAGTGTTGCATCCCATCTCCCATCGTGTGCTGGTATTCCCACCTCCCTTTTCTGGTCTTTTCTCTGGCACTACTCACTGTATTAGATCAGTTACTCACGTATTCTTGTCCCTGAGACATGTAGAGCTCAGAGTTTCATCCATGAGAAACCCATGTAATAGCTTAGTGCAGATTTGGGGATTAGAAGTTGATCTCTAAAAAGCTGACCTGTATACTTCTGTTTGTAGCACAGTTACTGATAGTAAAGTTACCTACAGCATAATGACTGATGGTCTTCAAATGACAGCTGTAGAATTGATGCTGTAATTAATCTAGCAACATGTTTGAGAAGACTGTGGCTGGAGCACTGGGGATGTGTTGGTACACCCTTCTCTCCTACTACAGGCTCAACTGTTGTTGATCTAGACTGTATGTGAATGACAGCAACGGGTACTTTCAGTTCCCCCACTAGCAGGAACCTTAGGGACTGCTAGGGCCTGAGTGACCTTCAGCAGGCAAGAAGAGTCTGAATTGATCTGTATGGCATCTGTGTGCTTATAAATGTGATCAGTGTGTATCTTTACTTGAAGAGTTCTTGTGTAACTAACCAGTGTCTACTGGAACGCTGGTGTGTAGTTTTCACCATATAATAAATACAGCAATGTTTTACTACAGAATATTGAAGTTTGTTTGTTTTTTTTCTTTGTATAAATATAACTTGATAATTGTGTTTTCATGGAATTATAAAAAGTCTGTAGCTGATCAGAAAAGCTGTATATACGAGTAGTGAAGAACCCTGTGTACTTAGTTGACATTTTCTTTCTAATTTTTAGTTCAAAATGCTATAGAGCTGTGCTGCCTAGAACAAGATGTATTGGCCCAAAATAATACTGCAGATCAGAGGACAAGATAGTGTAGAGGTCCTATCTAGTCAAACTGGTGTATTGTGGGCTGCATTGGCCAAATGTGACTTTTGTTTCTGAGAATACAATTTATGACTTGACTTTATTTTCGTAGTCAGTGTCAGTGTTGCTGTTGTTCTTTGAGGCTTGAAAAAAACAAGCTGAATCTCTTGTTTTGGAGACTGAGACAAAAATTCCACTTTATTTATCTCCCTCGCCCTCCCCTGCCATGTTCTTGGTAGCAATGTCTAAGAATAATAAAGATTACACTTCTATTGCTTCTAAACTTGTATGAGCTGAAATAATGATCAATCATTGTTATATGCATCATTTTATGACTGATACTTCTTCATAAACTGTCTTGCCTTTCACCTTTTTTAGTATGCATTTTTCTGTTACACATTGGCTATATGATTTGTTAGATTAGTTTATAGCTAGCCCTGAGCATTGTCAGGGGTTAGAGCTGGGCTGGCCACTAGGCAAATGACAGATGCTATTAACCCCTCTCCCCAAAGGGAGGAGAAAGTGAATGAGAGACTTAACGGATTGGAAGAGAAAACTAAAAAAGCTTCACTGAAAATAGTATTAAAAAAAGAAAATCTGTAGAAATATATACAAGAATTGAACCTGACCCGCCCCCGATGGCAGTTGGTTACCATCACCACTGATGCTGTGGAGCAGGCATTTGGGGAGTCCTAGACTGGACTCAGCAACAGATGGGAACTGGATTCAGGAATGCATGGGTTCAGATTGAAGGCAGAACAGAGTCCTCCTATGATGCTGGCTATTAAAGAGAATTGACCTTTGTGATCCCTTGGCTTTATACTGAATATAACGTATATGGGATGGAATTCCTCTTTGATCAGATTAGGGTCACCTGCTCCTTTCTGAAGTGTGGCCTTTTACTTTCTGCACCCTCAGTGGGTCACACAAGACTTAGCAGTGACCTTGGCCTACATAAGAACAAGTATAAGAGCCTTTCTGCAAACACTAATTCTTGGTAGTAACTATAACCATCAATTGTTATCACTGCTGGAAGCAGAGACTGCCAAAACACATCATTAACTTTAGGATGTACAGTTACCAAGAGGAGACTGAGCTGAAAAGTAATATAATCACTGAATTAGTTCTGTTCTAACTCAAACCAGTGCAAACACTCAATTAGAAAGCCAGATATTTTTTTGTTGTTAGGTTACAGGCAACTGTTTAAAATTACTTAATGAGTTCTCCATTGAAATAAAATTAATTACCTTTTATTAAGAAAAAAGGTAAGAAATTATGCATCATGAATATTTAGTTTGCAGTAAATTATCGTGTATTGGAGTTGATAGTGCATAAAATGTTGTGGCACAAAGCTGATATATTTTGTTCTGTTATACTTTCAAGCCTGTGATTTCATGTGTGTTGCATCTTGGTTTGCTGCTGGAAAAAGAAGGGGAAAAAGAATTTAGCGCTTAAATTAAAGCTTCAGTATTGCTTTTTTTCCTTTTTTTTCTTTATCAACTTTCATTTTGTGAAGATTTATTAAGGATTATAATGTTTCTGCTGCCTCTTCTGCATGGTGTGGTCTAGCTTTCAGCTTCCTGGTAATTGGCATTACCCAACAGAACTAAAAACAAACGAAACCAAATGCAAAAATAAATCCCCAAAACAATAAACCAAAATTAAACTGTTAAAAGAAACAAGCATCAAGTACATACAGCTCAGTAGTTGAAGTAGCTTGAAAGAATTTTTTTGTGAAAGCTCTTGTTAAAGTTAGAATAGTTGCTATTTTCAGGGGGGGTAAATAATTCTTTCAGAACAAGCGAAGTTCCTGATTCTTTTATAGGAATTCAATGTGTCTTGCCATAGCTAACAAAATTAGTTGAATTCTGGGTAGCTTTTCAGAGAACCAAGTAATTACCACAGGTTAAGTGTATGACAAATCTACTGATTCTTCCTGAAACCTTATCATCCAACTTGGTTTTCTTACTGGAGAACTGGAAATCATTCCTCTAAGTCAGAAAAATAAATGTCCTGACAGTGGGTGGTGATTATTTGCCTCCTAATTGAAAAAGTATGGTCTCTGACTAATGTAGCTAGAGGTCCTTGCAAAGTCATTTCAAAAAAACCCCCAAACCCTTAAGTTTTTGCCAGTGAGCTGTGCTCTTATAAAAAGTGTTAGTGATACAGTGCACTGGCATTTGAGTGCTGCAAAGAATTTAATATAAATGATAGGCTCTTCGTAACTGTATTTTTGCTGTCTGCTGGGTACTTGGCTCTCGTGGACAGGCGTTTTAAGGACAGGAACAAACATCTTTCTAATTTTTAAATTTAAATTTTCAAACAATTCAGCCAAGTCCCGTTTGTTCTGTGTCTTTTTATAAACTGTCAAATCATAGAAAAAAAATGTTAGTGTTAGATTTGCTAAGTATTGCTTTTAAGTCCCTGCAAAAATCCAGAGGTTTTTTTTCTTCTGTCTTTGGAAATCTAAGGAAAATTGTTTACTTGCTAGTATTACAATGGGGACAGTGGAGCACCATACCTTCCACTGGGTTATACATGTGTGGGTTGATTTGTTTGTGGTGTTTGTTTGTTTTTTAAGATAAGTGCTTATTGTTTGTGTTTGTGGGGTTTTTTTGTTTTGTTTTCTTTTTCCCTTGCAATATAATGTTTAATGAACAGTGTTCATAACAGTGTTTTAGTGATCTGTCTGGTATTGCATAAAATGTAGCGTAAAAGATCTAACAAAAAACCACCTGAACAAGTAGCACTGTCTACTTTGTATTTTATGTACTGGAATGCTTCTTGTGCCATCGTATGGTAGTCCACCTAGTAATAAGCATAAATGTCAGACTTATACTGTGCAAGCTCTTCTTAAGAAAGATGTGGAATTACATAGCAAATGTCATATGAACAACTGACAGTATAGACTGGATAGGATGATACAAATATTAAATACGTAATTCAGCTTTTTTGAAGATCACTTATTAATTTATGTCATTAAGGATTATTGGATAGTGTATTTATTTGTCAGGCAGTATTACGTAATTACTTAATAAAACATGGCTAGATCTTCAAGGAAACTATTAGCATTTTGCTGTCCCGGGATTTGGTGCCTTTGTACGAGTCACTGTGCATAGCAGCTGGGATACTGAATGACCTCTGGGTTTGTCTTCAGATTCATCGATGAGTATTTCACCTGTCTTCTAGACCAAAAAGCACGCTACTGTTTTTGTTCGTTCTCTTGATCTTTTTAGAAGAGTTTACACTGCCTTTTGCAGACCCAAACCCTAGTTTAAGAAAAATGTGCAATATTTGCTTCTTGTAGGTTTAGTCTGATATGTAGGAATGAGGTATCCAGTTACTTTGACTTCTGTCACAAGCGTATATCCCCTTCACCTTGGAAGTTTTGTACCACTGCAGTGAGCAATCATTATGTTGTTAGTTATTGCTAAGTAAGCAAGCTATTTGAAGATAAATTTTCTTAACATGTAGCTCTGTGTCTTAGAACTTTTCATTCAAATCAGTCTTAACCACAGCTGCCATAGTAGTGAAGAGCATTATTATGACCATCCTTTTTATTTTGTATCCTGTTATGTCAGAGGGATAGAAGAAGGACTGTTGTAGCTTGTTTATTTTGTTTTGAATTTGTGGGGATATTCTTTACCATCCTTGCATATGGAAATGAGGCTGACAATGAAAAGGAGAGTCAGAGGCTGCTGAGGCATGGATACAAAAAGCAAAGGCAATAGAAGCAAGCTAAATGAATTACATATCTTCTCAGTGTTTTTAGGGAAAAAGAATGAGGTGGGAAAGGAAGGCTGAAATAAAATAAAAAGACAAGTGAGAATGTTTATAACATAGGAAAGAATTAAATTGTGTAGCAAACCCAAAATCTTTAGTCTTTGTATCAAACATAATATTTCACAGTTATGTATTTATCACCATGAACCTTTAAGGTCTGTTAAGAAATAATGCATTCCATTGGGTAGTGTGAGGTTAATTTCCAAAATAATTTCTCAAGAGGATAATTTTTTCCCTGTATGATTGTAAAATTTCAATAATATTTTTTTTCTGCTGGCTTCCTCTCTTAATACAGCACCTTTTTGGATTATGGATTTGAATTTTTGTGGGGTGTATGAGATGCCAGCATCCTAGAATTCCCAATGAATGGTCTGAACCACCTATAACATAGTCAAGCAAATCATATTAACATGACAAACATTGATCTGTTAATGTGAAAGTGTATGAAATTAATAAGTGTGGAAGTTCCTCTACATTAACTAATGTGTTGTTGTGGTTTTTTCCCTGCAGATGTCCTCCTCGAACTTTTTTACCAGCACTGTGCAAAATTTTTCTTGATGAAAGTGCTCCAGACAATGTATTAGAAGTAACAGCTCGTGCCATAACATATTATTTGGATGTATCAGCTGAATGCACCCGTAGGATTGTGGGAGTGGATGGAGCTATCAAGGCACTTTGTAATCGTTTAGTAGTTGTTGAACTTAACAACAGAACAAGCAGAGATTTGGCTGAGCAGTGTGTAAAGGTGTGTACTGAAGGGTTTTTAAGAGGGAGCTGGAAAATTTGCTTTTTCTGAAAAGCTTTCTCATACTCTAAATCTATTTATTGAAGTGTGAAGCAGAAGCATAGAATATGACAAGCAGTATTACTGGCATGTATGCTTTTATCTTTACTGTCAGTCTGGTGCTCTTCAAAGCTGAGATTCCATTTAAAAATGTATAGAAAAAGAAACAAAAAAATATCAGAAGAACGTTTTCCTGGTTATCTAGCATGACTAAAGTGCTAATTTTATGCTGAAAAGAGAATGAAGAGTTGCTCCAGAGAGAGATAAATTATCTGCTGTAAATAAATTGTCTGCTTTATCTTCAGTAGCCCTAGACCTCTGCACCCTTGTGATGTTTTCAGAAAAATTTGCAAGACCCATAACATTTTGTTTAAAGTATGACTCATGGCCATGTGATAGCATATAGTTTGAGTCCTTGATTGCCACTGCATCAGCCTTTATGCAGGTATTTCCTATTTAGTAGTTCTAGTCTAATCAAAAGTATACCACTGAAGTACTGGAGTAACAGTACTTTTGGATGTTTCAGAGCTTTCAGTTATGTTATCCAAAGACTTAATTCTCCCAGGAAAAGACATTATTATCTAGCTGTCACTCATGAACACCTGTTATGTTAGTGCCATGAGGGAATGTTCTTGTATTTGCTCCTGTTTTTTTGAAGAAAACTGTAAATGCTCAAGTACTGTAGGCTTTGGCCCTTTTTGGGTGTTGAAGAAGAGGGGTCTTTTTATTCTGTTGTTTCTTAACCAGTTCTGTAATTGGATATAAACAGATAACTAACTTTTTATATGTACTTCATTCTAATTAAATTTCATTTTGTCACAGGTGTTAGAATTAATCTGTACCCGTGAGTCAGGAGCTGTGTTTGAAGCTGGAGGGTTGAATTGTGTTCTGACATTCATTCGTGATAGTGGACACCTTGTTCATAAAGATACTTTACATTCAGCTATGGCTGTAGTATCCAGACTCTGTGGAAAAATGGAGCCTCAGGATTCTTCATTAGAGATCTGTGTGGAATCACTGTCTAGTTTATTAAAACATGAAGACCATCAGGTAATGTAATAGTTTGCTCAATATACTGTGGATTTCATTATGTTTAATAAATGAATGGCTAGGGTTTTTATAGAACCATAGAATCAATCAGGTTGGAAAAGACCTTTAAGATCATAGAGTCCAACCATTAACCCAGTACTGCCAGGTCACCACTAAATCATGTCCCTCAGCACCACATCTACATGTCTTTTAAATACCTCCAGGGATGGAGATTCCACTGCTTCCCTGGGCAACCTCTTCCAGTGCTTGATAACTCTTTGGGGGGGAAAAAAAAATTTGTAATGTCCAATCTAAACCTCCCCTGGTGTAGCTTGAGGCCATTTCTTCTTGTCCTACTTTTTGTTACTTTGGAGAAGATACCGACACCCACCTCGCTACCAGTATCTGAAACTATATGTTTACATAGTAGTTGTTATATGTTTACATGATAGTTGTTATATGTTTACATAGTAGTTGTTATATTTGGATATGTTATTTTCCTTTATAGCTCCGATGACAAGAGGATAAAAATACTGCTTAGTGTTTAACTCCAAGTACAGTTCTGTGAATATGATCTTGTTTAACTTTTTTGAAAATAGTAATGCAGCTATTCTGAAACTTTTTTCCAGTGCATTTTGAAATACTGTCTGAAGTAATTATTGTTCTGAGTCTGCACCTCAGTCACTATTAAATTGGGCCTAAATAAGAGGCAAAAATCAATTTGGTTTTGTTTTGGAAACTGTAACAAGCAACAAAAACATCCACAATCAATGCTCAGATATTACACTGGAAGCCAGTTTAAATGGTATCGCTTTTTTAATGCAGTGTCATTATCTTGAGATGAAATACTCCTTTTATAACCTAGAAAATGAATCCTAGATGAATTATCTTCCTACTGGTAGAATCCTTTTGTGTATGTCAAACTAATGCTTTGCAATAGCTATTTAGTCAAATTCTTGCTGTACCTGGACAGGCTTCTTTTCCATACCATTCTCAATCCCTATTGTGCCCTCACCTCTGTCCTCATTCCTTTCTCTACACCTCCCTACCACCCTAGTCTGGTTTATTAAGCACATCATATTTGGGAGGCTAATGTCTGTGAGCTAAACTTTTGAATAGATTTTTAGATCTTTTTGGAAGACCCAGTTGACAGAGGACCATCACACTAGCCATTTCAGAATAAGCTACAATGGTTTTGAGACATTATGTAACTTTATTAATGCACTGATCATCTCAGGCAAGCTAATCCTGAAATTTAGACCGTACGTCTCTGGTATTTTAACTGTTTCCCAAATTACAGTGTGTTTGAAGAAAGCAATTGCTGGGGCTGTTGGAGATCTGAATGACAGTTCAAAGTAACTTAATCTTTTTGCTGCAGTTAAGCTTTAAAGTAAGTGTGCTTAAGATTGGAGTAACCTAGATGATAGTAAGTAGATATGTACTAGTATCCTTGAGAAATGTGGTTTGTGTGAACCAAGTCTCAATTCTACAGTGAATGTTGATGTGTGTTACGGCTTTGCATTTTTTCCCAGGAGAAACTGAGTTCTTGCGAACTTAATGGAGATTTAAGATTTTAACTTAGTGAAGTTGGCTAATATTCTGATTTTGTTCTATGTGTTGATGAGTAACAGTCTTTAAGCCCATGGTATGTGATAGCTGACAACCATTTTGAAAATGGGCTGTGCTAGAAGATGCTGACATTTTAGGGAGTAAGAACTGTAGGAAATCAGAGTTTGGTAAAGAGTAGGTTTTGGTGTGGTGCTTGGTGTTGTGTGGGTTGTTTTGTTTTGTTTTGGGTTGGGTTTTTTTGTGTGTGGGGTTTTGTGGGTTTGGTTTTTTTTTTTTTACATCAGTCTGGTTTCCTACTGGACATCTAGAAGGGCAAATGTGTCTGAAGCAGCTTGTCTTGTTATGTCTGTGCAAACTCCTGATCTGAAAGATGGAGACACTTAGAATGTATAGAGGAAAGGGATGTTAAAGGCAAAATCTCCCTTTCTTTTCAACACCAACATGAAAAGCGGTTAGATCCTTTCCTGGGTAGTTGGCCAGCAGTATTTTTTCCCAGATTAAGACTTGTTTCCACAGTGTTACTGTTTTTTGGTGTGTGGGTAGTTGGTTTGTTTGGGGTTCTTTGTGTGTGTGCACTTTTTTTTTTCTTTAGTGACAAACCTATGTTGGGGAGTTTGTATGTTATTGTCACAAAAATATTTGCAAATTCCTGTGTGAGGTGCTTAGTGGACAGTCTGGGTTATCTAAGGGTAAAATCTGCTGGACAAGAATGAACAATGGCTACTGGGGATTATAAATAGTTGTGTTTCCTGTAAGAACAACATCTGTTACTAAAAACTTCTAATAATGTGCTTCCAACATCTATTAGTTTGGGAATTTGATTATTGAAAATGTTTTTCTAGATTGGTTTTGAGTTTTGCTCATAAACTTAAGGAGATACTCACAGTGCTGAACTTCAGACTGAGACAATTTCTTTAATTTCTATATATTATTATTAGAGAGAAAAGGGGGGGGGAAAAACCCCAACAATACAATCCTCCAGTGAGCAGTTGAGAGCACTTTTGTGTTCTGACTCAGTTTCTGGCTTTAAAAAGTCTATGTCCTCCATTCATTGAAGGGAACTTGGGGAAATCGGCTTCTTCTATGTGTCCTGTATTCTTGTGAGTATCTCCTTAGTGTCCTTTCATCTTAAGGAACAAGATTTTTTCACCATTTCTCTTGAACTTCTTTCTTAGGTTTCAGATGGAGCTCTGAGATGCTTTGCTTCATTAGCTGACAGATTCACAAGGCGTGGAGTTGACCCAGCCCCATTAGCTAAGCATGGATTAACAGAGGAGTTGTTATCTCGCATGGCAGCTGCTGGTGGGACAGCATCAGGACCATCTTCAGCTTGCAAACCAGGACGGAGTAGCACTGGAGCACCATCTACAGCTGCGGACTCTAAATTAAGTAATCAGGTGTCAACTATTGTAAGCCTCTTGTCCACGCTGTGTAGAGGCTCTCCAGTAGTAACACATGTAAGAAAACCTTTTATGCTACAGCTTTTTGTTCTCATAGGGTTTTTCCCTTCATGTATTTTAATATATGCAAGATTTGTTTTGCTATTTTCATATATGGATATACAGATTTATAGTTTTTATTTTGATATATATACATACACACATAGGTTATTTATAAAGAGGGGGGAAAAAAGGAAACGTTTCATATGGAAATGAAACCCAGTTCTGATAGTATTTTCTAAAGCCCTTTATATTTTTTATTGTTCAGACTTTTAATTATTTCCAGGATCTCCTAAGATCTGAACTTCCAGATTCTATAGAAAGTGCGTTGCAGGGTGATGAGAGATGTGTGCTGGATACCATGCGGTTAGTAGATCTTCTTTTGGTGCTACTGTTCGAAGGGAGAAAAGCCCTGCCAAAATCCAGTGCTGGATCTACAGGCAGAATCCCGGGATTGCGAAGACTGGATAGTTCTGGGGAACGTTCTCATCGGCAGCTGATAGACTGCATCCGCAGTAAGGATACTGATGCACTAATAGATGCTATTGACACAGGAGGTAAGCTAAAAGACTCTGAAAAAGAAAATGAGATAAAGTATCTTTTTATAATCTATGGTGCTATAAGAAATTCTTAGGTAGTACTGTCAAAATCTTTATAATACAAGTTCACTTAAACAGCAGGTGTTGTTAGTAATTTCAGTTGCAGTTATGGGCATAAATGCTTAAGGATGCTTAAGTTGTTTTTTGTGGTGTTTTGTTTTGTTTTTTTAAGACTTACCATTTATTTAAAGGACACTGAAGTTTTATTAATCATTCTGGGAGCTTTAATTATTTTATTTAATTGTATCTTTCAGCATTTGAAGTAAATTTTATGGATGATGTAGGACAAACTCTTCTAAACTGGGCCTCAGCTTTTGGAACTCAGGAAATGGTAAATTAGTTTTAAAGAATTTTAAGAACTTAGGTTATTTATGTAAAAAAAGAGATGGGGGAAAAAAAACTAGTTTCCTTTTTCTTGTTTAACAGGTGGAATTTCTCTGTGAAAGGGGTGCTGATGTCAACAGAGGTCAGAGGTCATCCTCATTACATTATGCAGCGTGTTTTGGAAGACCTCAGGTAGCAAAGGTATGTTTTAAACTTCGACGTTTTGGAAGCCTTACATACTGACTTTTTGCCTTTTTCTGTACACAGGGTCTTTTGATGCAGTATGTTTAACATGTGCACTGTCAAATATTTACAGGTTCTTTACAGTGTTTATTGAAACACAAAATTTTCATTATGATAGGGCACTAATAAGATTAAAAGCAGTTTTATATTTGCTCTACAGGTACAAAAAGCATGTAACATTCAACCTTTCCTTACAAGCTTGTTAAAACTATAGGAAAGATATGTGAAAAACATGTTTACTACTTTGGAAGAAGGAATATTAATTTATTTATTTTAAACATTTAAAAAATATTTGTTCTCAGACTCTCTTACGACATGGTGCAAACCCTGATTTGAGAGATGAAGATGGCAAAACTCCTTTAGACAAAGCTCGTGAAAGGGGGCACAGTGAAGTAGTAGCTATTCTTCAGTCTCCAGGTGAGTGCAGGTTTAATTCCATCTCCTTCCTAGTAGAAATGCTTATATATTAAACAGTTCAATTATTAGAATTTTTCTTCATTAAGGTTAACTTAAAAAAAAAAAAGAAGGATGTTGTGACTAACCTTCCTTAAACTTCAAATTACACTTGAAAGCCTTGATATTGTAGATATTCCTAAGGATTGAGAATGACCGAAGAAATCGCTGTCTGGGCGTGAGCAGTGCCAGTGCTCCTGCTCCTCAGCTGTGGAATGAGGCTAAACTGGGCTTTAGCTGTGGGTTTAGAGGATGTCAGCCTTGGTAGCTTCTCTGGCAGCTTTTCTTTCTACTTGGGAACTGCACTTTACCTGTTCTTGAGACTTTTGTAGCGTTTAAGCCACAGGTGGTGTTGTGTTCATACTGGGTTTGCTTGAAGGACTTTGAGCTTCTCCTAGGAGTGGTGTTTGATGGTATTTGTAATCAGTTTTCATAAGCCTTGCACATGTAAATTTTATATTTTTAGGAGTGCATATTTCTGTTCAGGTGCTTAGTTGTTAGTAAAGAAAACTGTTGTTTTGGGTTTTTTTTTTTTATTTGGTTGGTTTGTTTTAGCCACTGAACATTTTTTTTTTGGAAAAAAAAAATTTTCCAGGGGACTGGATGTGTCCTGTTAACAAAGGAGATGAGAAGAAAAAGAAAGATGCAAACAAGGATGAGGAAGAATGTAATGAACCCAAAGGAGATCCAGAAATGGCACCCATATACTTGAAAAGATTATTGCCTGTGTTTGCCCAAACATTTCAACAAACTATGTTGCCTTCTATAAGGTAATACTGTCACAATAAAAGATTTCCTTGCATGTTTCGAATTTCTTAATGCTAATACTCTGTTAAAAAAAAGCCAAGGTAGATTTTTTTCATTAAAAATTGTAATATTTAAAAGTTTAGTAATGTAAGAGACACTACTGTTTTTTGAATAGAAGTGGTGGTTTGAAACGTGTTGCAAGTCTGATTTTTGCTTAGTATTTTAAGTAGCTTTTTCTCTTCTTTCTGGGGATGTGGTGTCTTGGAAAAAATATAAGCATACTTTTAAGTAGAGTAGCATGATGAAACAATACTGTGTTCATGTAGTACCTTATAAAGACTGTGTAGCGAGTATTTGGTTACAGCTGTTTGTAGCCACTCTTATGAAAGTACTAATTTAGGAGAGGAAAACTAATGGAGTGGTATCAAGATATATTCATTGGAAAATGGGAAAGACTGAAAAGTGCTGTTTCAGAAGACTTCTTAACAGCTTGAGTGTTAATCAACTGGAGAAGATGACTCTTAGTAAGAGAATTAAAAGAATGTAATCTAATTCAATACTTAAAGAATACTGCCGGTGGCATAATGGTTGTGATGAACTCTGACCGTAACCTCTCAGCCTTTTGCACCACAAATGTAACATTTCCATAATCTCTTCTTTGTGTTCCCAGTGTTTATAGGTATTTTGACAGTTGAAAATACAAGATAAAAGGGGACTGTAGTGGAGAGAGACTATATGAGCTGATGATAGGAAGCTTAAACTAGGTCATTTTAAATGAAGTAAACAATGGTAACAATCTCTGCATGATTAACTGTTGTTGCAGATTGTGGAAAGAAGTAGTTGATTCTCTGTATCTTAGAGTTTTCTTTACAAATCAGGTAAATCATGTTTTTAAGTCAGTCAAATAAAAAATTCCCTGTGAACCATACAAAAGTGATTGGTTTCCAAATTAATTATAGTTCTTAATATGGAAAGCTGCATGATCTAATATTAATTTGAGACTTTAAAACTACAGTGATCTCGCCAAAACATCAGTGGATATAGAGGAAATGGAAGGCTGAATACCAGGGAGGAAGAGGAAGTATGCAGAACTGTATTGGCATCACTAAAGATGGATAAAGACAGAATAGGTTTACCTAGCGAAGGGTTGATGAGGGAAAAATGCGTTACTCATAGTGCTGTAGAATCAAAAAAGATCAGTAGGTGAATTTTTCTTAGAGATAATCTAGGACTTAATAACCAGTTTTGCTTCCAATAAGAAGAACTGAAACTATTTTTTGTTGTTGTTTTGAAAGCATGTATACATCTAGTGCATAAGTGGTTTTATATTGAACTTTTTTGTTGCTTCAATTACTGCTTGCTTTATCTTTTTAAGAATCTTTTTAAGAATCTTTTTTTACTTTTTTCTGTGATCTCTTTTAAAGGAAAGCAAGTCTTGCCCTCATTAGAAAAATGATACATTTTTGTTCTGAGGCGCTGCTGAAAGAGGTTTGTGACTCTGATGCTGGCCACAATCTGCCCACGATACTGGTTGAGATAACAGCTACTGTTCTTGATCAAGAGGTGGGAAAAAAGAAAACATTGTCCTTTTATTAATCTAGTGCAAAAAAGGGTATTATGCTCATTGATTCCACATACTTCTTAATAACTAACCCAAAAGCATTATAGCATCTATCTGTTACCATGTGTGAAGTTAAGTAAAGAGATTTCCTTTATTATTTAATTTCCATCCCAATGTATTACAGGATGATGATGATGGCCATTTGCTAGCTTTGCAAATCATAAGGGATTTGGTGGATAAAGGTGGTGATCTTTTTCTAGACCAACTGGCTAGACTTGGTGTAATTAGTAAAGTGTCAACTTTGGCTGGGCCGTCATCTGATGATGAAAATGAAGAGGAGTCTAAACCTGAAAAGGTAAGTACAGAATTGATAGCTTCATTTAATGTGAAACCAACACTTCTAGTACAATATTCACTGTTAGGAATATGTCCAGGTCAAGGTAGTTAGGTTACTGAATTAATGCTTATTGTACACCACTTGTTTTCTAACTTTATTTTTTGGTAGCACATTTTATTTGTTGAGTTTTACTGTTCATACTAAATTGTGATTGAGTTGATTGACACTTCTTTAGTATTTTGAAAATGACTGCTAAATTAAATGCAACCTTTCCAAACTAAATGCATCGCTTTCGATGCATGCGCATCAAATAATTGCAGCTGTGTTAAACACATTATGGAATATATTAAAAGTATAAAAAAGGCAATAATTTTCTACATAATGAAAACCTTAAATGCCTATTGAAATTATTTACCAATTTCCAACAGTCATTACTGGTCACTCAGGTGAATTGAATGGATAATAGGCCACTTTTGTTATCTATTCAGTGAAGATTTATAGTTAAGCTTTAAGTGTATATTTAAGCTTTTTAACTGTGGGTTTTAGGTTGTTTTGAGAGTTGGTTTTTGTTTTATTTGGGTGTTTTGAGTTTTGTTGTTGTTAATATTAAAAAAGGCATCTGGACATGGTTCTGGGCTGTTGGCTGTAGGTGGCCCTGCCTGAGCAGAGCTTTGGACTAGATGGCCTCCAGAGGTCCCTTCCAACCTCAACTGTTTTCTGATTCTTATCTCACAAAACAGGTGGTTTTGAGGTGGGTACACCAGTCAGTAGGCTGTTGTTATTGTTGAGTAGATATATCTGTATCTGAAAGGAAACTTCTCATAAGTAAGAATACTCTTAAAAAATACATTTTACAGACAAGAAACAGAGTTCCTATACTTTCATTTTGAGTAATTATTTTTCTCCTCAAGACTTTAAAAAGTCTCGAATGTTGTCTTTTTTTTGTTGTTGATTTTGGGTTTTTTAATGGGTTGGGGGAGGTTTGTTGTTTTGTTCTGCTTTGTTTGTTTGGTTTTTTTCTGTTGTTGTAGATTGGGCATTTTGTTTGCTTTGGTTTAATACTTTTTTTTTTTTTTTTACAGGAGGATGAACCCCAGGAGGATGCTAAAGAACTGCAACAGGGTAAACCATATCACTGGAGAGACTGGTCAATCATTAGGGGAAGAGACTGCCTTTATATCTGGAGTGATGCTGCAGCCCTGGAGCTATCTAATGGTAGTAATGGATGGTTCAGATTTATCTTGGATGGAAAACTGGCCACAATGTATTCCAGTGGCAGCCCTGAAGGAGGATCTGATAGTTCAGGTAGTTTCCTTACAATTCAAGTTTAAGTTTTGAGACTGTTATATTTGTTTATGTAATTTGATTGGAGCTATTTTGTTTTTCAGGAATTGGCTTACTAAATAGTAAAGGATGTAAACAGGTGGAAGGTGGTCAGTTAATTGTGATGCTTTTTATCAGATAGCATGTGACCATAACTTGACTTCCTTGGTGAATTGTGTTAAGTAAACAACTTGCCAGTAAAGTGTATTAACTTTGTTTTGTTTTGATTCTTCTCCGTGCATAATTAATTTTTTCACCCCAGTCATTAAAAGCACTTTGTAGTGGCTGTCCCAGGAAAAGCAGGTTACAATGGTGATTTGTGGTTTGCTTCTAGCTAGTAGAATGAAATTGCATGTGTTTGAAGACAAAGTAATGGAAAGTTTCTCATTGGTATTGGGAAACAAATTACAATGTCTTAATTGTTTGTCGGAGAGAGGATAAGGGAACAGACCTTATGCACTGGAAATGCACAGACGGTTTTAAATGTCTGTACAGAATACATAACTTGTTCTGGATGCAGAAACAACCCTTCTTTATTATTTTATCTTTTTAATAACAGTTCATGAATTTATGAACTGGCAGACATAAAATGCTTTGCAATATTATGCTTTCAACAAGCTGTTGCGTGAAATAACAGAACGTATTATGATTCAGGATAGAAATCAAGTGCTAATGACTCTATCCATCAATTTTGGGACATGAATTAAAAAAGTGATATAGTGTGTTTCTAGATTATAACATAGCTGGAAAACACTTCTAGATGTATTCTTTCTGTTTTGTCAGAAAATGTATCCTTGCATTCTTTTTCACAAGACTAATACCTTTAAATGGTAAACACTTTCTTTGTTGAGATACTTGTTTATCATACAGTACAACTTTAAAAAGATACATTGGGTTAATTTCTTAAATCCTCATAGCCCCTGTATGCCAGTTTTGCTTTCTTCCTTCCAAATCATGTGGGCGTGGGGATGAGATTTTGCTGTTTCTATACAAAATGAGTGGAATGGGGACAGCTCAGATGAATTTGAAGTTAAAGAGAATTTAAATCAAAAGAAGTCAGAATGAGAATTTAAGATGATGTATCTCTTCATATCAATCTGTTAAAAAAAGATTGAATAAATCCCAAGGTTTAGAATGAGATACCAGGCATGGATATTGCAGAAGTGAAGGAGCTAAACTAGGATTAAAAGAGCCTTCTTGCAACTTTTTGTCAAATAGACATTTACTGAGAGTACTGACATTGCAGTGTTATTTGCCTGGACTTTAACCTTTAGCTCTGTGTGTGTGCAGCAGCCTCCTGTACTTAAGAGATGAAAAACTAATATTTGTTGACTAAAATTACTTCAGTGCAGTATAGACTCGAAATGGTGTCTTTAAGTCCCGAACTATACTGTATGTTCTGCTGTCCTAAATAATTTCTGATTAATCTCATGGTATCCTTTTTAGTAATTTTATAACTGGCAAGAATATAAAGGGTTGAGCAAAGGAATCTGTTAGCGTGCATTGCATGATGAAAGTTGAGGTGGGAGGGGGGAAATATATGCTATGAACAGTTTTGGAAGGTCTGTACTCACCCCTCTCCACATTAGCTTAATAGTTTTTGTTTGTTTGTTTGATTAAAAAAAAAAAAAAAAAAAAAAAAGTTCAATGCAAAAATTGAAATTTAATGGTAATTCTGAAGCTTTAAGTGAGTCTCAAAATTTTAAGGGAATCCAAAACTATTCCTAACTATCTATCATCATTGCACTTTCAGTGTGACATGCTATATAATAATTTTGTTAAAATGTAAATATGTACATTTGGGAAGGATTCATTAACAGCTTTAATTTTGCACATGAACTTACAAAATTATTTTTATAAACCTCTCCAGATGCTATGAGTTGTAAAACAATAAAGAATGTTATGCCTCAGAGTGCATAATTATTTATTTTTGTATAATACAAGAATAAAAATGGCAAATTGTAAAAACCTAGAGCATAGGTAATTGGAGCAAAAGGAAAACAGCAATTTTACAAGTACATGAACTATAAAAGTTGTATTTATGAAATCGGTGTGCTGAAAGAGGAGGATACTTGTTAACTTTGAAGTTACAATGTAATATTTACATTAATGAGGTTGCAGTTACTAAATTTTTATTTTATACGAAATGTAAATTTTTTACAATTATTAGCATAGTTACAGAAAATCTGAGTTAATTAACATTTTAAATGTAGTATGAAGCCTTTTAGTTACTACAATATTTCAATTTAAATGATATTTTTATAATTGTTTGGAATAATTTCAGGCCAGATGATCTACGTGTCCTAAAAGTAGGATATGATCCTGTTTATCTCCATATAATCTTCGATTTTGATCAAGTCTCATGTGGTGCCATCAGATTTTGTTGTTGTTGTTTTTTAATTTACTACATGTTTTTCCTCAGAGAAAGAGGCCCTTAAATTTTTTTGTTATTACTAGAAAAGAAATAGCATCTGTATTATAACTTTAATTAGTTAATGTATTAAGTGGCATAATGATTGTGGCTTTCTTACTTTCTCTGAGGTGAATGTAGATGGTCTACAAAGGAGAGAAGGAGAAGTTTTATTATAGCCTGTAAAAATTATTCTGGGTGCCTTTGTGACTATCTGATCAAACGTAATTAGCTCAGCTCAGATTTGCTTTCAGCACGCATTGATTGTCAGACTCTAAAGTTTTGTGGTTGTTTTGTTCTTTGTTTTTATGGCTTCAGTATATTTTCTTCACTTTCTTTAAACTAGGAAGTTGATTGCTGTTTTCCTGTTGGAAGATTAATTTAATTTCCTGTTTCTAAAATCTTACTTCATAGAATAGCTCATGCTGGCCATAATGAGAAATTATTTTTGCAAGACTGAAATTATGATGGATTTACTTGAGTATCTGATTCTAATTGTAAAGACAAATCAATACGTCTGTCAATAGCACCATTCAGGAGTCACATTGTCCACTTCTGTGCAATTGTGGAATAAATCACTGTTGAAGTACAGAAATACACTGGGAAGAAATTTAGAACACTCTAAAACCCTTAATTTCAAACGTAATTTTGCATTGAATGTACTGAGTTGTTTTGCTCTTGCGAAGAACCAAATAACTGTTTTGAGATATTTGATGGTGGAATGAATTGTTGGAAGAAAAAAAAAAAATGTTTGTTTGTTTCTTTTTAAATAGAAAGTAGGAGTGAGTTCCTTGAGAAGTTGCAAAGAGCTCGAAGCCAAGTAAAACCATCTACCACCAGCCAGCCAATTTTATCGGCACCAGGGCCAACTAAACTTACTGTAGGAAACTGGTCACTCACCTGTTTAAAAGAAGGAGAAATTGCCATTCACAATTCTGATGGTCAGCAAGCTACAATACTGAAAGAAGATCTGCCAGGCTTTGTGTTTGAATCTAACAGGGGGACAAAGCATTCCTTTACAGCTGAAACCTCTTTGGGTAAGTATGTAGGTATGTGTTATGCACAGGTAGGAGCAAGTGTATATGAGGTAGCTTTTCTGTTTGTTGCTTTTCATACCTGTAAGAAGTTTTGACTTTTCAAAAAATATGTTGCAGGTTCAGAATTTGTGACTGGCTGGACAGGCAAAAGAGGAAGAAAGCTGAAATCTAAACTGGAGAAGACTAAACAAAAGGTTGGTGAGCATTTGTGAAATTTATACTTAGAATTTAATTGAGTTTGTTCTAGTTTATAACATTCTTATGGAGTTGTAGCTTCCTTTTGAATGATTAAGATGTCTGATTTCAACTCGATACAATTTTATGCAAGGATTGAAGGAGAAAACTTCACTCAGAACAAAGCATTTCTGGAGGTGCTTGTATCCCATGATCTTTGTAAAGTGTGTTCTTCTAGAGGAAAGTGATTTTTTTGTTTCTTTTTTAAATGTAAGGAAATGCAGTCCTTCTAACCTATATTTATATAATTCTATAGGTTCTTCCTTTTTTATGAAAAAGTAAAAGGCATTATGATCATTGTGAGGGTTGTATCAGAGGCAAATGTTACTTCTATTTACTACATTCAGATACTAATTTTAGACTGGATTTCATGACAGATGAGGGATGGAAGTAAACAGTCTGTATTGTAAGAGTTTTGGTAGTAAAGCAAAATGTGTAAACACCCTCATTTTAGACTTCTCTAAAAATCTTGTTTCTCTTTTCAAACTGGGCAAAAAAAGAGGAAATTAGAAATCAAGTATTAAGCTTTTTACAAAACCACAAAATAACAGTATGTTCTGTGGCCAGCTGATGCCAAGGGCTCAAGCTAATTTTCAATCTTGACCTCTCTTGCAGTTTTTAACAGTGCAGCTGATACATTCTGTACCAAAAATGTGCAGCGTGTAAGGACACTAGTATCTGAGCAACCTGCACTAGTTGAAGATGTCCCTGCTTTCAGCAGGGGGGTTGGACTAGATGACCTCTAGAGGTCCCTTCCAACCCAGACATTTCTGTGATTCTATCTGAGGAAATGTGATGCTAAATGGAAAACTAAAATACCATATGGTGGAATGATAAAAGGAAGGCTGTGCTCTTTCATACTTGAGATTGTGCTGGGTGGCTCCAAAGCTTATGAAGAACATGGGATGATAATGAAAAGAAAGATTTTGGGGTTAACTTCTTATAAGCAAAATGTTGTTTAATAAGAACTGCTTTTATCAAATCTGTATCTTGTGTGATATCCATACTTTGTAGAATAAGTAATTCTTGGTATAAAGTCACATAAGGACTTTTTGTGTGAATTGGTTTAAGGAATGTGAATAGAACTTTTAGAAACCATATGAACCCTCCTGAATGTCACCCCTAAAAAGATAAGCAGATTCATGATACAGTTCTAAAGAGACAGATTTATGGATTGAGAGTCCTGTCTTGTCTCCTATCTTTGTGCTGCAATTTAAGATATGATGATAAGCTTTATTTCTTGAAGCATCAACAAGATTCTGTCTATTTCCATTTATTTCTCCTGTACTTTTATCCTTTTGCAATCTTTGTATTTCAAGGATGTGTCATAAGTTTTGGTTCATCTGTTTGTGTCTATCATGGACTTTTTAGAAAAGATGACCAGGTTTCTAGATCTTGGAGAACAGTAAGGTATGACTTCTGATTATCAAAATCTATTTGTAGGTACGCACTATGGCCAGAGATTTATATGATGATCATTTTAAAGCTGTTGAAAGCATGCCTCGAGGAGTAGTTGTAACACTGAGGAATATAGCAACACAGTTAGAGTCTGCATGGGAACTTCATACAAACAGACAGGTAAGTGTGTCTTCTTTAACTTATAATGTGTTATGTCAGTGTAAATCACATAGTAATGTTCAGACTAGCATGTTGTGAAGTTGCAATGTGTCTCAAATGTGGGTTTTTTTTCTTGTGTTACGTACTTTACCAGGACATTGTTTTTCCAGTGAAACAAGTGGAGAAGCTGTTACCTCATTTCACCATAATTGCCTTTATGTCTTCCAGTGTATTGAGGGAGAAAACACTTGGAGAGATTTGATGAAGACTGCTCTGGAAAACTTAATTGTGCTGTTGAAGGATGAGAACACTATTTCACCGTATGAAATGTGCAGTAGTGGCTTAGTGCAGTCACTGCTTACAGTTTTAAATAATGTGAGTTTATAGAGCACAAGTTTATGAAGAAAATCTTTCAAAAAAAAAAAAAAAAAAAAATTATAGTCATGTGTCTTAATTTAAACTCTGTTATAGATGTGTCTTATTACTGTCTTGTTGGAAATCAGGCAGACTCGCTCCATGACTTTAGTTCAACTAAGTTATTAAAACTCTTTACATAAAAACTGTTCGGTTTTAATGGCTGATATTGTTTAGCTTTTCACAGATTTTAAATTGGAAATTTAGTGACACTAAGCAGATACTTTTGCCAGTATAAAGAATTAATATATTGTTTTGTATTAGAAGTAACTTTTTTTTTCCCCCCTCTTAGAATGTTGATTTGGATGTGAAACAAGACTGTAGTCAACTGGTAGAGAGAATAAATGTTTTCAAAACAGCATTCAGTGAAAATGAGGATGATGAAAGGTAAAAAGCAAAAAAACTCCTTTATATCTATGAAGCAGTGTGGTGTGTTTAATTTAAAGACAAAATGAACTTTTGCTTTCATTTCAATTTGTCTCTGTGAAACAGAAAATTGATCTTAGAAGATGGCATCTGCTATTAAAGTAGCAACTGAAAATTTTACTGAGTTGTTTCTGTCTGTAAGAGTCAACTATACTGAATGTACATCAATATATAGATGACAAATATAGAGGTGACTTCTGTTCATCACTGTACAGATGAATACTTTTCTTACTGTGCTGTAACCATGTGACTTGAACAAATGATGCTGGTAGAAATAGTATGCTGAGATATTTGCTACAGCTGGGTGCTATTCTCTGAGGTACTGTAGAATTTTTTTCTCTTTGTTGTATGTTAACATAGTAAATGTTCACTTTCACAGTCGTCCAGCAGTTGCATTAATTCGGAA
Source organism: Megaceryle torquata (assembly GCA_024611175.1). Lineage (NCBI taxonomy): Eukaryota > Metazoa > Chordata > Aves > Coraciiformes > Cerylidae > Megaceryle > Megaceryle torquata. Next base: position 36,526 of record JANIJG010016604.1, on the reverse strand, counting down.
ATTGATAGCAGTGTTAGAATCTATTGAACGTCTACCTCTCCACTTGTATGATACACCAGGATCTACATATAATCTTCAGGTAAACGTAAAAATGATAGTGTATCACATAAGTGGTACACAACTGGATGTAATATGTGACTTTTGGGAAGTGCTACACAAATTAAGTCTTGTATGGAGCATATTTTTGTAAAAGTGGGTAGAATTAGGTAAAGGGTATTTTTTGGCATCTACTTCATCTTAACCTAAATGTTTGGTCTACTATCACTTTTACACTATGAAGTGAAAGGAAATGTTTGTTGAAGACAGAATGTTTGTTCGTTCTTTTGTCTTCAAGTTTTGTTCTATTTATATGGGAAGATACCTCTTGGTAAGTATCCTTATTACTTGAATGAGCATTTAGTTGAAGACAATTGTAAGATACATTTACTTGTGATGACTGGTGATGGGCTATAGTCATTAAGAGGGTCCTTGGTAGGGCTGTGCGTTCATTTGGTAATATAAGATACCCGCAGGATCGGCAGCTTCTAACAAAGGAAAGCTGCAATTTGACTAAAAACATTACTTGTATTTGTCCACTTTGTGTGAAATATTAATTTCTTCTATTTGAAAGCACACTTCAGGATTTTGCAAGATGGCAGTGAAGTGTAAATATTTTTGATTCTATGTTAAATTATTAGAAAATAATTACTGAAAGTTCCAAAGACGCTGCTGCTCCTGAATATTTTGAAAAAGCAATTTCAGTTTTTGTATTGTTGTAGTTGGTAGCCTGCAACATTTGGAAATAAAAGTATGAAAGCACAAGAAAAGTGAGTAAATATTATCCTGAATGTGTAATTGACTGAACATCGATGGTCAAAATGAATTGTTTGGTTAATTGAAAAAATCGAGTACTGTGGGGAATCAATTTTTAACGCATTAAATTAAAATACAGTTTGCTTAAGTGGTGCAACAAAAACACTTGGTAGGACGCTAAAGCTGTTGTAGGGGAATGTATAGCTTTTCTTAAGATTACAAAACCTAAACAGAAAAGTCTATATTAATGTTTAGCTACTCTTTCAGATATTAACAAGGCGCTTGAGATTTCGTTTGGAACGTGCCTCAGGGGAGACATCTTTAATAGATCGAACTGGGAGAATGCTAAAGATGGAACCATTGGCAACTGTTGAATCACTAGAGCAGTATCTCCTGAAAATGGTGAGGAACAGACCACACAGTGAGTTTGCAAGGAATGGTTGCATTCTGCATCTCTGATTGATTTCTTCTCATTCATGTGTAGGTAGCAAAGCAATGGTATGACTTTGATAGAGCTTCGTTCGTTTTTGTACGAAAACTACGTGAAGGCCAAACATTTGTGTTCAGGCATCAACATGATTTTGATGAGAATGGAATTATTTACTGGATTGGGACAAATGCCAAGTGAGTTTCTTCAAAGCTAAATATTTTTAAGTCAGACACAATAAATGGGGTGAGGTGGGGAGAGAGAATTTATAATTAAGTGATATTTGTTTTACTGTTGATCAATAGAATTATAATTCTTTTTGCTCTACTTAAATATTAGAAAAATATGAAGCTCTGATGTTGCATTGAGAATTTGTTTGTATGCTTACCAAAGAAATGAAGGAGTAGGGAAGTTTGATGCTTTGTTTGCTGTGGTTTTCTTTGGTTATGTTGGTCTCTTTGTTTTTAAACTACTGTAGTAAAGTGATGTTTTGAACATACCTAAAGTTAACTAATTACGGAAGATTATACTAAGTATTTTTGTTTGTAATAAACTTGGCTGTAATATACAATTTACAGTAAATGTAAAATGTTACTGATACATGGTTATGTTGTTTTCAATTTTTTTAAGTAAGTAATAATTGAACAATACATTTCTCTTTTTTCTACTGTAGAACGGCATATGAGTGGGTAAATCCAGCAGCCTATGGGTTAGTCGTGGTTACATCCTCAGAAGGACGAAACCTGCCTTATGGCCGTTTAGAAGACATCCTAAGCCGTGACAGTTCAGCTCTCAATTGTCATACTAATGATGATAAGAATGCTTGGTTTGCCATAGATCTTGGCCTTTGGGTTATACCATCAGCTTACACGTTACGCCATGCTCGAGGTTATGGACGATCCGCTCTCAGAAATTGGGTTTTCCAGGTATCTAAGGATGGACAGAACTGGACTACTTTGTATACTCATGTTGATGACTGTAGTCTCAATGAACCAGGGTATGTCAGTGTGTTTTACCACTTTTTATAAAACTGAGCTCATTTAAAAATGTACCTGGGAGTAGACTAATGTGTAATGTAGGTGTAAGAACATATCTATATAAAGAAATAGTTATCTAAATTAGCAAGGATGGGCTGGAATTAAGTGATTCATAAGTTCTCTATATGATTTGTGTAATGTCATTTGTGTTTTTGCATCACTGTGAACTTTACATTTGATATTTTTTGAAAACACAGTAAACTCACCCAGAGTTTATCTCTGGTGTTAATAGTTTTTATTTATCTTGTAGTGTTGGCAATTTTCAGATTTGATCCATATGTGATCAGCATTATGGTTTACTTCAGTACTAAGGCTTTTTTTTTTTTTTTGGTCCCCCACCCACTCTCCCCATATAATAAATTTAAAGGTCTACAGCAACATGGCCTTTAGATCCTCCAAAAGATGAGAAACAAGGTTGGAGACATGTCAGAATAAAACAGATGGGAAAGAATGCCAGTGGGCAAACACACTACCTCTCTTTGTCTGGATTTGAACTTTATGGCACTGTGAATGGAGTATGCGAAGATCAGCTGGGTAAGGAAAAAATGTGTACATCCTATTTGTTCTTTTAAAATGCTAATGAAAATACAATGTAGAGATCACTGTGAAAAAGCAGGTTAACTTTTGCATTGGAACTTGCTATGAAATAAGCTCAAAATTATTCAACATACAGTACTTCTAAGTCTTTACATTTCAGTTTACTTTTCTTGTAGGAAAAGCTGCTAAAGAAGCTGAAGCAAATCTACGGAGGCAGCGACGTCTAGTCCGTTCTCAGGTGCTGAAATACATGGTTCCAGGAGCTCGTGTAATCAGAGGAATTGATTGGAAATGGAGAGATCAGGATGGAAGCCCACAGGGTGAAGGCACTGTTACAGGAGAATTACACAATGGTGAGAACTAATTACCTGAATTTGTAAATGTCTGCAGCTTGATACCTTCATGTGGAATGGGTAGCATTAAAGTATTTCCTTTGTAGTGCCTTGAAGAAGCTGATTAAATTTTAAATATTTTGGGGAGAAGGAGCTCAAATACTACAACTATTATGGACAACTTGTGAAATTCCATTTTAATGCATGAAAAAAACCTTCTTGCTGTAAATTAAACTTTTGTAGAGCTTTGCATAATTAAAATACCAAATTGTTGTTTAAACATCTGTTACAAAGAAGAAAAAGTATATGAAGGTGATTGATGCAAACTGGTTAAGCTTTGGGTCTGCAAAATCTGTAATTACCTTCTTCATTTCTTCTAGCTTAGCATTTGCAGTATTTTTCTTGACTTTTTTGTTCTGTACCTTTCCTACTTTGCTAGCTTCGTTGGGATCAAGTTGATACATATTTTTTTTTAATTAAAAGCATGAAAAGTGATGAACTTATGAAGCAAAAATAAAAACCTGGAACAGCCAGGGAGGTCAGTGTTCAGGAAGCTAAGATATTGAAGGGGCTCCAGAAGAGGTGATGATCTTGTCAGCTGAGCATACTTTCCACCTTTTACCCCTCTCCCTCTATTTTGGGGTATATAAGACTTGTCTTGTTTCTGAATCATCATCAGCTACTCTAAGGCTTTTTCTTATCCAGATTTTAAAATTTCTTCTAATTTATTGAGTTGACAGCTCTCAAACATGGAGAAATGTCCAAAGTACATAATCTTAAAATGTTTTGAAACTTTTAATCTTATTTAAGCGATTTAGTATAGCTTGTAGGGAATTCTTCCATCATCCATGTATTGTTCTTATCAGATGCAAGAGTATCCCTAGCTACATTCTCACTTTGAAGACGTTAGGTATTATTGGTGAGTAGTATTCTACTAAATCAGTGGTTTTGTTCCTATGTTCCAGGGAAACTTTGCCATTTAAGTGCAGGTGAAATTGAGGTTCTTTTGATCAAATGGTGATGCCAAACAATACGAAATACAGATCAACTCTTATTCCTGAGAAAATTTTCTTTCAAATACAATTTTGAAAATAGTATCCTATTGACTTTTTTTGTCATTATTTGTAAGTTTAGACAAATCTTGTTTTAGGGCTCTAATGGTGGAGCACTAAGACTCCAAGTACATCATATATATTAAAAAATGGTGCAGATTTAAAACTGTTTCTAATAATATTTTAGGAAAAGAAATTGCACAAAACAAGAACAGTTCTTATGCTTTTACAAAATACCCTGTTCAGATATTCATAAAGGGGAAAAAATATTGTTTTAACTACAGTATGGAACTTTTATATTTGATAAAAAAGGGAAATATACTGTAAAAAGGAAAAAATTGAGACTTGCTTCACAACTAACCTTTCAAACGTATAGTGACATGAGGGTACTCAGATATAGCTCATGAATATGGAATAAAATCATACAAGAATAACATGATCCAAACCTTTTCGTGTGGGGCTGAAATGACTACTTATATCTAAAAAGTTTATCCATTTTTAAATACTCTTCTTCCAGAGTGCTATTTCTAAATAGAAAGCTGCCTGTCATCTTCTGTTTTGGTCTAGGAGATGGTGACTCGTGGATAGTTATAAAGCAAAGGTGCACCTGACAGTACTAAAAATAATATTTTAATTCAAATTGGATCTCTTCTTCTACGTCACTAAAGAAAAATGTGTGTGTACTTGTGGACCTGATGTCTTGTTTTGAATAATTTCTGTCTGAGTTTACAAAAGATGACTGAACTGTAGAGATTTTATTTTTAAAGAAAATGTGTATCAATTAAAATAGTGACACCAAATTTTGTTACAGTTAACATACAGTAAGAAACACTAGAAGAAATTTTTTCAGGTGACTCTGAGATTGTGGTGCATACTCAGACAAGTGAAAAATAAAATATTTTGCCCCTATTTCTATCCTAGATAGCTGAGTTTTGCATGTGCCCTCATTATTGCAGATTTATTAAATTTAGCTGTTAAAAATACTTGTATCCTAAATAATTGTTTAAAAAAGGAATTGAAGAGTAGCATCTCTCTTCAGTGTTGTTTTGATCCCAGTATAAGGTTTCACTCTGTGAAATGTATTCTTTTTGCAACATGATACCTTATTGAGGTAGTCCTTACCTGACTGCCCCAAGACTTTTCCTATAAATAAGAAGTATTTGAGTCTTTGTAAATTACTGAAGTAAAAAGCTGAGTGTCAGTAAATTAGTTCTTAGACTTCACAGGATAAGCATAAGAAATCCCAAAGTAATGAGTTTCATAAAATGTTTTCTGTTGGGTAAATATGCTTATCCACAAGCATCCAACAAAGAAAAACTGTATAGAATGTCCTTGCAAGAATTACAATTTCTTGACAGATATTACTGAAGTTATAATGATACAAATTTCTGTTATTAGAAAATGTAATAATAATGAGAGATCCTTGTAGGTTTAGTTCCTTCCAGAAGGAGACTTTCCTTTTGACTGGACTCTTGGACCCTGAAGATAGAGGCTGATCCTGCTTGCTGCCTCAATGTTAACATGTTAAAATACCAAATCATTTAGATGTAAACGCCTCATTTTTAATTGGCATTAAGGGTTATTTAGTGATTTTATTAATTCAGACATGCAGCCCTTATGAGAAGCTGATCCCACATTGTGGAGCTACTGTCTGACACGCTCCTGTCTGCTTTCTGCTGGATCTCACAAACTGCTGTCCCTTTCCAGGCTGGATTGATGTCACCTGGGATGCTGGTGGCTCTAACTCTTACCGTATGGGCGCAGAAGGAAAGTTTGACCTCAAGCTTGCACCAGGGTACGACCCTGATTCAGCGGCATCACCCAAACCTGTTTCATCCACTGTTTCAGGCACAACGCAGTCATGGAGCAGCTTGGTGAAAAACAACTGTCCAGACAAGACGACTGCTGCTGCAGGCTCCTCAAGTAGAAAAGGAAGCAGCAGTTCTGTGTGTAGCGTGGCCAGTAGCAGCGACATCAGCTTGGGTTCGACCAAAATGGAGCGGAGATCAGAAAGTGTAATGGAGCAAAATATAGTTGCAGGCACTGACGTCCATGAACCAATTGTTGTTCTGTCTTCCGCTGATAGTGTGCCTCAGGCTGAAGTAGGGTCATCTTCCAGTGCAAGCACCAGCACCTTAACAGCGGACATGGGAAACGAAAATGCAGAGAGGAAGTTAGGTCCTGATAACTCAATACGTACTTCCGGGGAGTCCAGTACTATATCCATGGGAATTGTTAGTGTAAGCTCTCCTGATGTGAGTTTAGTATCTGAACTGACTAATAAAGAAGCAGCTTCCCAACGACCTCTAAGCTCTTCAGCAAGTAACAGACTCTCAGTCAGTTCTTTGTTGGCTGCTGGGGCACCAATGAGCTCCAGTGCAAGTGTTCCTAACTTATCATCCCGAGAAACTTCCAGCCTGGAGTCCTTTGTACGAAGAGTGGCAAACATAGCACGTACCAATGCCACAAACAACATGAATTTAAGCCGAAGTAGCAGTGATAACAATACTAATACTTTGGGAAGAAATGTCATGAGTACTGCAAGTAAGTAAGCTGTATTTATTTTTAGTTGAAGCTTTTGTAATTTCTTTGGCTTTCTTTAGACTTAAAGAATGCTGGATTCTGTTGGCCTGATAGGGAAATGAACTCTGAGCAGCCTTGACCTTTTGTACACCTGTTGAACTCGGGAAGAGCTCACAGAGTTCATGGCAACTGGAAAGTGTTACATTGCCCTGTGATGTCAGGAAAAAAAAAAAAAAAAATTGAATTTGATATCTTGTTACATGTTTAGGAGGAGAGAGGGTGTGATTTAGATTAAGAAGCTGGACAACTAGCAGCAGCAGCTAACGTGGGATACTCATGCTTTCTGATCTCTAGATTTTGCGTAGTCCCCTGCGTCTGCCTATTTCTGTTAACTTTCTGGTTTCCTCAGGAAAGTCAGTTTGTGCATATTGTGAAGTATCTGAGCTTAGGAACTAAGAGTGCAATAGAAAAAAATAGAAAAAAGTAAACTGGAGTATGATGAAATTTTAGTAGATTCCTGCACTTTCTCAGGCTGAGTAACTTAATGTATTCTAATACTGTGTATCTTTTCTGAAGATGGTAGAGTCATTAAGGCTTAGATTTGGCAAACTGCTCAGGCATATTAAGTGTAAGGAAGTTTGTACGTAACAGTGATTTAAATGGCATTATGTATGTGCTTTTTTTTTTTTTTTTTTTTTCCCCATGGTCTCAGATTATCCACAGAATTAAGGTATACTCTTATCAGAGCTATTACACAACCAGCCTTGTTAGGTATTTTGTGAAGTGATGATGATAGTATTTTAACTGGAGAGCTGCAGTTCATGAGGTAGGCAAGTTAGAATAAGTAAAATTACCCAAGCCAGAAAGAAGCACTCCATTCTTATTAAGCTTTCATGCATTTTTAGGACTCCTCTGCTTCTTTATTTAAATATGTGGAGCTTGCTTTTAGCATTTCTAAATTTTGTTTAATAGTGTGTTCCTTTTTGTTGGGGAGATTGATTTTATTTTTTTATAAGTATATATATATATTTATATATTTTTTAAGGGTTCTTATAGTCAAATTGTATACCAGAGTAAGGGGAATGTTTTCAGCCTGTGTCAAAAATGTGAATTAAGATAAGCAAGGGAAGGTTTCCAGTCATTGATCCTCTTTTAGGGAGATAGTCAGTGTCTCTGGTTTTAAAGTTGTTCTGGGGAGAAAGAGAGTGCGAGCAAACACTTTTGAAGTCTTTTGCTATGTTTTTCAACAACATGTTTAACAATGTCTGATACCATACAGGGCTAAAATTGGAAATAAGAATGTGGCAAATTAAGAATTGGATTTAACATTAAAATATATTCAGATTTAAAATTATCCCTTATGTATGATTTATTTTTTTATAAATTTCATACAAATAGAAACTGTAAGTGGGAACTTTTGCCCCAAAAAGATGTCAGACATTAAATTTGAGGAATCTGACCGAAGTTCTAGTCTGTTTGGATTGTGGTTTTTGCTTGTTTGTTTTGTTTGTTTGGGTTTTTTTTTTAGGTGGGGTGGGTGGGGGTTTTTTTTGTGGTTTTTTGGTTGGTTGGTTGGTTGGTTGTGGGTTTTTTTGTTGTTTTTGTTTTGTTTGGTTATGTTTGTTTGTTTCCCCTTTTGGTCTGTCCAGGTTTTTTTAAAAACAAAACAAAAAAACCCCAAACAAAACAACAGAAGTCCCCCAAAAGCCAAGTCTGAAATTGTGATTGATGTAAGTCTAGAAAGACTTAGATTTTTATATACAGCCACTATAGCAAGTATTTGCTGGGAGTTCAGGCGTATCTAGTGTAGGCACTTCTGATTTGTTCTTTAATGGAGAACAAATGCTGACACTTAATGGTTTTTCCTGTTTATTATAAAAGCAAAGAGTTTACTAATATTAATTAGAAGTAAGTGGAAGATATGAATACTGAACAATTTATTTTCAAGCTCTTAAATGACAAAAGACAAACCCTTTGATTTAGACATTTGTAATGCTTTCATAGAGATGACCATGGGCTTTTTAGTAACCCTAAATTTAAACTTCACTTTCTCCATACTCACACATGGAAATAATTTCAAGCACTGTACCTACTTGGGGTCACTTTTGATGATTTTTTTGTTTGCATTTTTAGATTTTTATTTAAAAACTGTTACTTATGTTCCTAGGTGTGGGTGGGGGAGGAAGAGTATCTGACAAACAGCAAAACCAGAAACAGTAACATTTGTTTTTCTCAAAAAGCTACCAAGTGCACTTAAGGGAAGAACTTTTCTTTCATTGTATCCTTCTTCAAGGGTAGTAATCTTTGTAAACCTTGATAGCAAGTCTGAAATTCAGAATTTAGATTTTATTTTTTTTTAAGAGAGCAATGCCTTTTAAAAAAAAGCCTTACATAAGCTCCAATAATGAAAATGTTTGCTTTAAAATTGCAAAGCTTGCATTTGATAAGCTTTAGAAAAAATAAATTGAAAAAAATAAGGTTTAAACTTAAGTATAGGTGATATAATTAATCGTCCATGTTTCAAGATAAGCATGCAAGAAAATGTTTTGAAGATTGGTTTGTAAATGTGTAGTTGCACATAGGTATTAGTTGCACTGACAGTTACGTACACTACCTGAAATTCTTTCCATTGCATTTACAGGGAATTCTGTCCCATTTCAGTTGTTAACTAAAATGCATTTACAGTTTTATTTGAATGTGTAGTAAGGTAATGTAGTTGTTGCTTGCTTACTCTGAAAATTATGTTTAGTCATCTAACAGAAGTCGTGAACCTATGTGCTAATAATTTTGTGACAAATAAGTCAGAGCTGCTTTAAGAACTTCAGAAAAATGCACAAAAATAAGAAGCTTTACAATTGTTTTATGTTCTCTCTCAATTAATTTATATATAGTTAAACTGTTTTCCCTGTATAATTTTAATTATATTGCTGGTTAGAGGTTAAATTACATTTTAGGCTTAAAGACAAACACAATATTGGAATAATAGACTTCAGAAATACTTTTCATATGTTGAAAATGTAATGACGTAATTTCATATTTACAGTGGGGTTTGGGGATTTGTTAAATAATTTGTTTTAAAAGTATGCAAAGGAATATGCTCAGAAGTGGGCATCTGCTTTGTAGGGTGAACTTTTTGCATGGGGAAGCCCTTCCCCTTTAGTCTGTTATTCTTTACTGATAAATCACAACTGATTATTTTTGAACCCCAAATATATTTTTCAACAAAGGAGTCATGCATGTAAATTGTACTCTTCAAGTCATCAAATCATTTATTTTATCTTACCATATCTTTATCTATAGCTTCTCCTCTTATGGGTGCCCAAAGTTTTCCTAATCTGACTACAACTGGTACCACATCAACAGTGACCATGTCTACATCCAGTGTTACTAGCAGCAGCAATGTAGCTACAGCAACTACAGTTTTATCTGTTGGTCAGTCGCTTAGTAATACTCTAACTACTAGCCTAACATCAACATCTAGTGAGAGCGATACAGGTCAGGAGGCAGAATATTCTTTATATGGTAAGTTTCATTTTTAAATGAACATAAGCAGACTTCCCATTCATGCCTTTTTTTCTTCTGTTGTTACTATTTTCTTGTGTAGTAGTTTATTTACTGACAAGTATTTGAAAGTTGAGCTGTTAATATGTTACTAGTTCTGTAAGGCAGTAAGTAAAATAGCTTCAAAATAGTAGTATTTCTTTGTTTTCAGGTCTGTATTTTCAGCAGTTCCTATCCCATGTTATTTATGGTACAGTTTATTTAGCACCTAATATTTTCCTTAATCAAATAAGTTTAGTATTTGATGTATTTTGCATATGAGCCTCTAACTAAAATCAAAATGTTATTTCTCATTGTCTTGTGCAAGTGTGCTACATGCTCAGTCTGATGTATCTTGTATTACTCAGTGATTGAAAACCAAAACCATCTGCTCTTAGACACTTAAAATAGCATATGAGGTTCCAGGTATCTCAATACCCTAATAGTAATTGTAAAACATTGGAAAGAACACGGAAATGAAAATGACACGGAGAACGGAATTATATGATTGAAGCAGCAAAATCCAGGGTTACATGGGCACTACATGCTAGATACAAATCTTAGGGCAGAAGTTACGTGCAGGATACGTGTACCATGAAAGAAGGTTTAGTGAACTAGGAATCAAGCTGATGAAAAGAAGTCAAGAAAAACCTGAGCTAGACCTGGGAAAATACTTTCTAATGTGAAGTTCAAGATGTTTTTGAAAGAAGAGATTCTTGACTTGTTTAAAATTTGATTGGATTAAGGTTGTGTTCCATTTTGTTGCCTATTGAAATTGTTTGAAAAATATCTGGTAATTTCAGTGGATATTGGAATTTACCTACTTAGAGGCAGTCAATTAAGATATCTGCATACAGCAGATTCTTTTATAGCACATTCCTTTAAGTCTCATTTGACAGTTTGATTGGGTGACAAGTCATATTATAAACAGATGGAAAATAAGAGTTACATTAAAGTTTATTTTGGGGCTTTGGCAACAAATCAAAGGGTGTTTGGGTGGTATAGGTAGTTTATAAGTTTATAGAAAAATCTAAAAATTCAAAGATTTAACTCGTTCCACCTTTGATTGGTGTGAACTTTAATCCCTTGTGAAATTCAACTTTATATCTGTTTTCAGCTTCTTGTCACAGAAACAAATTAGTAATTGAATCTTTAAAAATATCACTCTTAAATGTCCTTTACATTGTAATTTGAGGTCTAAGCCTCATATTCTTAGTGGATATTACATCACCAAGCTGGTTTTAAAAATAATTATACATAAAATCAGACAGTATATATTAGTGTATCCAATTTTGAGATCTTTTGTAATTTAAAATGTGTAATTGTAAAATACTGGATATAAACAAGTGAGAAACAGGTCATTTGCTGATCAGTCTTAATAATATGAATGTTAAGTGCTTTCTTTTATTAGTTATACTACTGACTAGACCCCCAGAATTTCTGGCAGGTGTATGGTTTTTATCACAACTTTTAATCTTACTGTGCCATAAGCAATGTTTTAGTTTTCTCTTTTTCTTAAGTGAGTTTTGTTCTTTGGTTTTTTTTTCATTTTTCACAATGCTCCTGTTACTTAGTTTTCAAAATTTTACTTTAAAAGTTATTCTTGGCTTTTGCTGTGTATGTAAATATATATGTATGTATTATAGATTTTCTTGATAGCTGCCGAGCTAGTACTCTGTTGGCAGAGTTAGATGATGATGAGGATCTACCTGAACCAGATGAAGAAGATGATGAAAATGAAGATGATAACCAAGAAGATCAAGAATATGAGGAAGTTATGGTACAGTATAGTTAGCATAGATGATATCTTGACTATCAGATGCATTAAGAATCCACAGGGGTTCTTTTTTGGCCATGTGGCAGTCTAGCTGTAACCTTCCCATTAATTAAAACAAATGTATTTAGATGATGAATTACTAATTTTGAGTACTTCAAGAGTAAATGAAATGTCCAAGTTAAAATCATGTTATACTTTTGGGGGGCTATAAACTGAATACTACTTTACGAAGACAGTTCATTGTCCCCTTTCTCCATTCTTGCATATGTTTTGAGCATGAAGAAAGCTGTTTTCTCATGCATTCAATTTGGTGTGATTAAATGGCAAAGCCTCATTAGGTAGGACAGCTCAAAGGGCAGTCCCTTTTACCACCTTTACTATTAATTCTAGAGAAAAGTCGTTTTGAACACCAGCATGCCCTGAGAACTTAGAGGTCAGAATTGACATCTCAAAACCAGACTGGGAAGAAGTTGACAGAGTAGAAATGATGATTCGCTGGCTGATTAAATGATATGACTTTGTGGGTAGGTTGCTGAAGTTTGTAATGATGCAGTTCAGGTATGTGTTTAACTGTAGGGCAAGATAAACCCCAGCAGGTTTGTCCACATGGGTCTTGCCTACAATATCGTGAGTTCTGGCTTATCATTTGGTTCTTTAGTGGTGTGAATGTTCCTTGGTCTTCTGCCACCATTACAGAAACATTCCCTTGTAATTAATATGCAAACTTTCAGTCATTTGAACCAAAATATTTAGCATTTCAATCTATTGTGAATATGTTTTTAATAGTAACTCAAGTATGTTACTAAATATTTAATTACTTCACCATCTGCACAGAGAGATTAAGTTAGCAAGGAAAAGCCAGTACTACTCAGATGGATCTACAGTGGAAACAACCTTACTTTGTAGATTGTCAATCATTTCTCAGAAATTATTGAGTTACTGTTCTTCATGGGAAGAAGCAGAAATAGCTAAATTAGTCTTTGCTTAAGAATACACAGCAAGAATCAGATCTGGAAAAGAAAATTTTTCTTTTTTGTGTTCCAGTCCTGTTCCCTCTGATAATACAGAATTCTTCTCAATGAGGAGTTGAACAGATTAAAAGCTTGTTGTAGAAAATGTATAAGGAAGGACTACTTGCTAAAGCTTTCTGAAAATTAGATTTCTTCCCACCATAATAGTTCCAGTATTTTGGTACTTGGTGTAACCTTTGGATAAAATGTGTATACATTATGCATCAATATCTTCATATTTTTAATATCTATCAATAGATATTAAAAGATATTTTCAATATCTATCAATATTTTAATATCAATTAAAAAGACAAAACAAACTTATTTTCAGAAAAATTAGTGTGTTTAATACCATTGATTTATTTGAATCTTTAATATTCTGAAGTTTGTGGAATACACAAAACATCTACACCAAAATTACAGTTCTGACATACTTTATATTTCCCTATGTCCTGGTGCTTCATGGAAAGTTGGGGTTTATTTTTTGGTAGCTCCCCCCCCCCCCCCCCCCAAGTTGTAAATAGACATGTTGTAAGGCTAGCTCATTTATGTTGATTTCTGTATATAATTCTCTTGATTCCTGCTTGACCAGTTAAATAGAACTAATACTGTTAAGTTCGAGCTTTGATATCTTTTGTGTCAGTTTTAGTTTACATGACTGCTGTATTTCCTAACTAACTTCTAACTTTTTGATCAAATGATTCTTTGTAGCCGAATCTATAATACTGCTCCTTATTTTTTTTATTTTTTTTTAGGAAGAAGAGGAGTATGAAACGAAAGGAGGCCGGAGAAGAACATGGGATGATGATTATGTATTGAAACGGCAGTTTTCTGCTCTGGTTCCTGCTTTTGACCCAAGACCTGGTCGTACTAATGTTCAACAGACAACTGACCTAGAAATCCCTCCACCAGGTAATTGACAAGACATGTCAAGACAGGTATAAGACAAGACATTTGTGATACTTGCTCTGGCTCTAGGATGGAGACTCACTCTAGAGGACCTGTTGGCCTCTGGGGGTCCCATCGCTATTAACCAGTGCAACATGCTTTTGTGGCCCTTGAGCTTTTCATCTACCTCTGCTAGTCCAGCCATTACTGAAGGAAAAGTAAATTATGACTCATGAATTTAACTTGGATTGGTGATAGATCTCTTGCTGTGGTACCACCTGCAGGGAATCATCTGTGTGGTGAGCTATCCAGCATAGCTCTGATTAGAGAGGGCTTGTTGAAGCAGAGGCAAGGGGCAAGTGAGCGCTCTGCATGATCAGCAGCATAGCACCTCATCTTGCTCCTTACTTCATTCTTGTTCAACAGTGTGGGTGTAATCTGTTAATTACAGAAAGGAATACATAGGTTTAGCTTACGTAGCAATGAGCTGCTATTGATTCTGATGAACTGAAGAGTCAATGCAACAGGAAAATACTGTATATGAAAAGAAGAATGCCTGTACTGTGGTAATATTAAAGGGGATGTTATCAAGATGGAAGGGTCAATAGGGATTTCAGAAACTTCTGTTAGCTTTACTTAAGTGCTGCAATTATAGTCCTTAGATATATATGTTCATAGTTAAAATTATCTCTTTGGCATGTGTGCAGGAAGTCTTCCCACTGCCTTGTTGAGCTACTTTATTAATGTTTTAAACCAATTTATCATGTGTATATTGTAATATTTTGTATTAACAGTGGTGGGTTTTTTGTTTGTTTTTTGCATGCAGGTACACCTCATTCAGAGCTCTTGGAAGAGGTTGAGTGCATGCCTTCACCACGTTTAGCACTTACCTTGAAAGTTTCAGGTCTTGGAACAACTCGAGAAGTAGAACTGCCCCTAACAAACTTTCGATCTACCATCTTTTACTATGTGCAGAAATTGTTACAGCTTTCCTGTAATGGCAACGTGAAATCTGACAAACTTAGACGTATTTGGGAGCCAACATACACGTAAGCTCACAAGTTTGTTATTTTGTGCAGAAAACACTGTGATAAATTAGGAAATGGGTGTGAACCAAGGGTAATTTTTTTCTTCCTCATCTGTAGGAAGTAATGGTAGAATTTATTTTTTTCTTGCATTAATGTCACAATGTTATTTTTGGTTTTAAAACTAGTGCTATGACTACAAACCAAAGAAGCTGTGAACTCTAATGCTCAACTCTGACTTACTAATAAGATTACAAAAGTCAAGCAGTTGTTTAAGAGAGCAGAATTTGGGATATTTAGGGTTCTGCTTGGAAGAATCCCATGGGGATATAGTCCTAGAGAGGAGAGAGGTCCAGGAGAGATTCCCCCCCCCCCCCCCCCGCCTTCAAGGATCACTTCCTCCAAATTCAAGAACAGGGGGTTAGGAAAGCCAAAACCCCTCTGGATTTGAATCTGGTGACAGATGTGAAGGGCAAAAAGTTAGGTAACACAAAGACATAAACAGGGCATACCAGTCTATGGGACACAATGGGATGCACCCCCAGGAGCTGGCCACTCTTGATTATCTTTGAAATGTCATGGTGATTGGGAGACAATGCTGAGAGGACTGGAGGAGAGCAAATGTCACTCGTATCCCCTAGAAGGGCAAGAAAGATCTAGGGAACTACAGACTGGTAACCCTGTCTTTCATCCCTAGAAAGGTGATGGCAATAGTCCTGGAACCCATTTTCAAACAATATAGAACAAGGAGGTAATTGGAAGTAGGTGTGTGGATTTATGAAGAAGAAATTGTGCTTAACTGACCTCGTAGAGTTCTATGACAAGATGACTAGCTCAGTGGATGAAGAGAAAACAGCAGATGTTATTTTCTTCAACTTTAGGAAGGCTTTCAACGCTTTCTCCCTCACTGATGAACTAATAAATTATGGACTAGATAGTGTCTGAAAACTGTCTGAGCTGCCAGGCTCAGATGGTTGTGACCATAGGTCTGAAGGCCAGCTGGTGTACCTCAAAGATCAATACTTCATCTAGTACCATTTAACATCTACCTTAATGAACTGTATGAGACAGAGCAGACCCTTGGCAAGCTTGCAGACAGAACAAAACTTGGAGGAGTCATTGTTGCACCAGGTGGTGGTGCTGTCATTGTGAAACACCTCATCAAGCTGGAGAAATGGGGAGAAAGGAACTTCATGTACTTCCATGAAGGGATATGTGAAGTCTAGCAGCTGGGGAAAAATAACTGCATGTGACAATACATGCTGGGGGCCTGCTGTCTGGAAAGCAGCTTGGCAGAAAAGGCCCCAAAGCCTTTTTGAAAGGGAGCCAGCAATGAACTCGAGCAGCAGAGACAGTCAGTGCCATCCTGGCCTGCATTAGAAATATTCAGGGAGGTGATCTTTCCCCTCTGCTCAGCACTGGTGAGACACATCTGGAGTGCTCTGTCCAGTTCAGGGCTCCTCAGTACAAGAGAGATGTGGACACAGACAGTGAGTCTGGCAAAGGGCTGCTGGGATAATTAAAAGGCTTTTAGAGCATCTGTCATACAGAGTCAGAGATCTGGGACTGGGTAGCCTGGAGAAATAAAGGCCCATGGGACCCTACCGCTGTGTATGAATATCTGATGGGAGGAGGTAGGGAAGACAGAGCATAGACTCTTCTTTGTTGCAGCAAGTGAAAGGATAAGGAAATGACTCAAATTGAAATACAGGAGATTCCATTTAAACATAACATTTGAGTAGGGGTATTAGACTAGGTCTCCAGAGGGCCCCTTCCAACCTCCACTATTTTCTCTACCCTAATTTGACATTACCAGCTTTGTAGTAATAGCCATAAATTGTAAGACTATGTGATTGTGTGTATTTTCCATTTACTACAACGAAGTCCAATTTTGTCATACTGGAAAACTAACCTATATCAAAGCAGGAACTGCATTAATAAGGTGGTTGCAGGTTTTTCAACTTTGAATTTCAGATCTCATCACTGCTCGTGTGTTGCAGATGCTTTCTGAATTGCCTTATATCAACAATTGTGTGCTGTAGCAAAACTATTTTTTAGTTAGAGTGAGAAATAACAGTATATGTGTGTATCTCCTGAGTTAATCACAGCAAACTTCCCTAGGACTCCAAAATTTCCAAGAGTTGGTACATGTGTAGTGAAGAACCTAGAGTTGGTTTGGGAAACTTGCGCAATGAAGGTTGAGTACTCAGACCTCACTTAAGAAAGCATAAATTAAATGCTGTACAAGATAAATATTGACATCCTGAGAATTAAGTAAGAGTTGAAGAACTTCGCTGCATCAGGGTATCCCAGATTTTCTGTGCAACAAAAGGCAACTGATATTGCTGGTTTACATCATGTTATTTGTTGATGTTTTAACAAGTAAATGTTTAACTTCAGAATTTAGAGACTGTGCTACGGGTGAAATACTAACTCACTGTTTTGATACCTAGAATCATGTACAGAGAAATGAAGGATTCAGATAAAGAGAAAGAAAGTGGAAAAATGGTAAGACTGACTTCTTCACCTTTGTGTATGTTTTTATGTCAGTTTAAACAAAGGCGAAACAAATCTTACTGCAGTTTTTGAAATGCTATATTAAAAAAAAACTAACAGTTTTCAATTACTTAAAGGATATGAGTGAGTGTATTTGTAAATGCATGCTCCTTTAAAACAGACGATATGTAATGCATGTGAAATCTTAGACTTTACAATCAGGAAGAACCGACATTTGGTGGTTCCTGTTGTAGGGTTGCTGGTCAGTAGAGCATGTGGAGCAGTACCTTGGCACTGATGAATTACCAAAGAATGACTTGATAACCTACCTGCAGAAGAATGCAGACTCAGCTTTCCTGCGCCACTGGAAATTAACCGGCACTAATAAAAGTATTAGGAAAAACAGAAATTGCTCCCAGCTCATAGCTGCATACAAGGTATAAGTCTGCATCCAAACTTTTTTTATTATGAATGGCTGTGTGCTTTGTTTTGCAGCTTTAAAGATTCTTGTGGAGTTGGAATATGACATGGATAGGAAAGTTGGTTGTTCATATACCAATACCAAGTTCAATTTTTGCTGTGCTCTCTCTTTTTTTTTTTTAATGTCTTCTGTTAAATATAGTTATGCTAAAATGCATTTGAATCATTAGTTGAAACATCCCCAATTTAACTGTGTTGAGCTTATACACAGTAAGCATTCTGATTTTTCAAATTATTAACTTGGAGTGTACCATCTTAGAGATACTAATGCACACAGTGTTCATTCTCAACAATTCCTTTTTTACAGGATTTTTGTGAACATGGATCAAAGTCTGGATTAAGTCAAGGAGCCATTTCTACTCTTCAAAATTCTGATATCCTTAGTTTGGCAAAGGAACAACCTCAGGCCAAAGCTGGCAGTGGGCAGAACTCCTGTGGAGTAGAAGATGTCCTGCAGTTACTTCGCATTTTGTATATAGTTGCCAGTGACCCTTACGCAGCACGATCTTCTCAAGAAGGTAAGTTAGGTATCTAGCAGAGTTTCTTAGATGTTTTAATGGAAACAATATAAAGGAACTATTGTTCTTGGTTATTTTCAGAAGGAGATGAACATCCTCAGTTTAACTTTCCACCAGATGAATTCACCAGCAAAAAAATTACTACAAAGATTCTGCAGCAGATTGAGGTATTACATTAATGTATTATGCACAATGTATACATGTAATATTGTTTTTAAGACTCTATTGTACTCTTCCTTACTGGGAAATTAATAGCTTCTTTGCCATTCTGTCTTTTGAATTGTTTCATATGGTGTTTACTACCCTATATTTTAGGTAAGTAAATTCTATAAGAACAGAGTAGTCAGAATAAAAACATACCAAGAAAAAAGTTGTAATAGAATTGTTATCTTTTAGTTATGAAGAAATTTTTTTTTTTTTGGCTACAATGCAGTGCATGTATGTCTGCATAATGCTACTATAACAAAGGCAATTATCTGTGTTAGGGTTCACAAACTTTCCACATAAAGCTTTCAGAAATAGCATTTAGATGGTGTATTATTGGTACCAGGTCACTTAGATGTTTTAAAAGGAAAACCTCAAGATGTAGCTCTTCGGTAGAACTACATTTTCTTTCTACAAAGATGATGAAGATTCTTGACTTGCTCAGTTTTTTGTGTGCCTTTAAAAAAAGTATTTATTTTTATTAATTCCAGTGAAGTTGCCCTAATTATCCATTAAAAAAAAAAAAAAAAAAAGTTCTGTTTTTTATGGTCTTTCAGAAGCTGTTCAGGCACCCTGAAATCTTTGTGGTAATAATTTGTGCAGTCTTATTTAATTATACTTGTATTTTAGAAGGGACTTAGTAATATTTTGATGAGTATCATCTTTATTGCCACCAAGCAGGTTTTTTTTTTTTCCTCTTCTTTCCTTGCATTAAACTACAGGAACCATTGGCATTAGCAAGTGGAGCTTTGCCAGACTGGTGTGAGCAGCTGACAAGCAAGTGTCCTTTCTTAATTCCATTTGAAACAAGACAGTTGTACTTCACATGCACAGCATTTGGAGCATCAAGGTAAAAATTTAAGACTGTTTCCTGGTATTTATTTATTTAAAATATAATTTTAAAATAGAAATTTTTTTTTAATTTCTAATTCCAAGTGTTTGTGCAGGTAGACATGGAAGTTTTAAACAATGTTTTTGTTTGTGTTCTGTTTTGGTTTTGTTGTTTGTTTGGGTGTTTTTTGTGTTTTGGTGTGGTTTTGTTTGTTTGTGGGTTTTTGTTTGTTTGTTTGGGTTTTGTTTGTTTGTTTGTTTGTTGTGTGTTTTTCCAGGGCAATTGTATGGCTGCAGAACAGACGTGAAGCCACTGTTGAACGGACAAGGACCACAAGCACAGTACGACGTGATGATCCAGGAGAATTCAGAGTCGGACGCCTCAAGCATGAAAGAGTGAAAGTTCCGCGAGGTGAATCCTTGATGGAATGGGCAGAAAATGTCATGCAGATTCATGCAGACAGAAAATCTGTTCTAGAGGTAAAGCATAACTGCCTAGCAGAGCAAGGTTAGATAGCTGTTTCTGATGTACTGGCCGGGATATTGAATATCCTGTTCCACAACCCACACCGAACATTTCACTAGGAATTTGTTTTAACGTTCCTTTTTGTTTTTCTAGGTTGAGTTTCTAGGGGAGGAAGGAACAGGCCTGGGTCCTACCTTGGAATTTTATGCATTGGTGGCAGCAGAATTTCAAAGGACAGATTTGGGAGCTTGGCTTTGTGATGATGATTTTCCTGATGATGAGTCTCGTCAGGTATATTTCAGTCTACGTTTTAAACTGGGTACTTGGATAAATGAAAAATGAATTAGATACCCAGGAAGGGAAGAACTCATGATAAAAGCGAGCAGCCACTCATCATGGTCAAGAATGACCACTCTGCTCGCTTTCTTACCTAGTCTCTTTTTACCAGAGAAGTATAGTACATTAAACAGCACAGATACGTCATTGATTTCCACCTTTTATAATGTCAGCTTTTTTTGTGTCTCAAATCAGGTTGATATTGGTGGCGGGTTGAAACCCCCTGGCTACTATGTACAAAGATCATGTGGACTCTTCACAGCACCATTCCCACAAGATAGTGATGAACTTGAAAGAATAACCAAACTTTTTCATTTCCTTGGAATTTTCTTGGCTAAATGCATTCAGGACAATAGACTTGTGGATTTACCCATTTCCAAGCCTTTTTTTAAACTCATGTGTATGGGGGACATTAAAAGTAACATGAGTAAATTGATATATGAATCACGGGGTGACAGAGACTTGCACTGTACTGAAAGTCAGTCGGAGGCTTCTACAGAAGAAGGGCATGATTCCTTGTCAGTAGGAAGTCTGGAAGAAGACTCAAAATCAGAATTTATTCTTGATCCACCAAAACCTAAACCTCCTGCCTGGTTTAATGGAATTTTAACATGGGAAGACTTTGAATTAGTAAATCCACATAGAGCTAGGTTTCTGAAAGAAATTAAGGACCTTGCGATTAAAAGGCGTCAAATTTTAAGCAACAAAAGTCTGTCGGAAGATGAAAAGAACACAAAGCTCCAGGAACTAATGCTGAAGAATCCATCAGGTTCGGGGCCTCCACTTAGCATAGAGGACTTGGGGTAAGAGGTTTTTATCTCTATGAATATTCAAGCTGTGTTGTGTTAGAGACAAAGGTCAACATGTATAATTAAAAATAGATTTCTTCATTCTAAATAGTATTGTTGGAAGAGGGAAATCATTAGAAAGGCAGCAGGATCCCGTTTGCCATCTGTAGCTATGTTCTTGTTCCTTAGTTTGAGGATTTTTTTTTTCTCTTCTCACTTGCTCAGTTTCTTAATGTTAAAACTTAAATGGGGCTGCGCTGCAGTGCTATATAACTCACTAGGAACACAGAAATACTTGTACAGACCTTTAGAAAAACGTGAATCAGTAACTTCTTTGCTATGGTAACTTGAAATTTATCAAGATGCTTGGAGACATTTTAAAGGGGACAGATTGAATTTCAGATTGCGTTAATAGACACAGTGCAGTGTTTGAATCCATGTTAAACAAAAAGTGCTAGCGTTTAGCAGATGTTAAAGACGTAAAAGTGCTCATACTCCTGTCAAGTTGTGTTAGGATGTCGTCTTTCATAGTTTAAAATTATTTCTTTTGAAACAACAGTAGTTTTTCTACCATTCGTATAATGGGTTATTTATTAAAATCATATTGTGCCACAAGGATTGTGTAGTCAGAATTCAGCAACTGCTTATGGCCCTGTGGACTTTAGCATGGCTCATTACAGAGAGAAGGCATGCAGCACCATTGGGGGGGCCTGAATGTCCAGTGTCTTAAGTGGCTCTAACTGTTATTGCTGGAGGTTAAAGTATTTTTTGAGATTGTGAACTGAATTAAATGGTTTGAGGAGTTTTGAAACTGATAACTTAAGATATCAAATGCTATGAAATTTTCAGTTATTACCAAATCCAAATAAATAGTGGGTGAGGACACACATACCACAGATTTGAAACATGTATTGTCTGAGTAGTCCATTACTACCTGTAGTTCTGTATACTGTAGTACCACTGTTCATGTCCATACAAAATGATCCATGAACAGTCTTCTGAAATGTAGGGAGATGCTTTTGGGTGTGTGGGGTGCAGTTTATAAACCTGGTCTATCAGCAAAAGCAGTAGCAGACTTGTTTGCAGTTGGTAACTATCTTTGTGTTTTGAAGTCTGAATTTTCAGTTTTGCCCTTCATCCAAAGTATATGGATTTACAGCTGTGGATCTCAAGCCAGGTGGTGAAGATGAGGTAAGGAAAAAAAAAAACCTGCCTCTATAAACTAAACAGCATCTGAATTTTCACTGTCTCAGTGGTAACTCTAACACAATTCTTACAGTGTTCATCTATTGTCTTTGCAGACTGTAACAATGGATAATGCAGAGGAGTATGTAGATCTCATGTTTGACTTCTGCATGCATACTGGTATACAGAAACAGATGGAGGCATTCAGAGGTAATTTTAAATATCACAGAATATATATGTGGTTAGATGGGCTAATTGGTGTTCGGGCTGGGTTGGTTTAAAGTGGTGGCCCAGAATGACTTCCGAAAGCAAAATTTTAAATTAAAAATGCATTAGATAAGGTATTAATTTGTAACACTTTTACATTAGTTGTGCCATTTTTAATCTTGAAAAGGTCCCATTTACCTTAATTTAAAAACTGTTGATTGATTCTGGTTTGATTAAAATACAATTAAGATGTTGTCAATAGTTTATACGCATTCATTTGACTTAAAACTGTGTCTTGTGTAAATTAGATGGCTTCAATAGAGTCTTTCCAATGGAGAAACTGAGTTCCTTCAGCTATGAAGAAGTTCAGATGATTCTTTGTGGAAATCAGTCTCCTTCTTGGGCAGCTGAGGATATCATCAATTATACCGAACCTAAGCTAGGATACACACGAGACAGGTACTTGAATTCTGAGTGATTTTAAAATAGCAGCTAAGGGATACGTAAAGTGACAAACTGTCCAGAATGTTCATTAGGTGAACATTAGATGTTACGTTTAATAACCACGTATTTTACTACAGATAGATTAGAAGACACTTGGTGCTCTTGTGATGAGTGTGGATAGAAAGGTATTAAAATATGAACAGATAGTGGAGATGTAATGGCAGCTGACTAATACTGGCAAATAAAAATAGCATTTCAGGTTTTTTACTGAAATCTTTGGTAGTGGTTATAATTTCTGTTCAGTTGAGTATTGCTGTTACTTGTCCCTTAATTCTTATTTCTTTCTCTTGAAGTCTAGTTGAATAAACTGTGCTATGCAGGGAACAATAATACTGGTGATATGCTATCAGGAGGTGATCTCGGATGGTTTGGGTTTTCTGGCTGCTTACCATATTTGGTAGCAATAACGTAAAACTTACTTCTGGAACTGTGTTAGTATAAGCGTGCTGAAGTAGCCTAATCAGTCTGTTAAGATGCTCTGTGAGGCAGTTCCATTAGCCCTGCCCTGCATGCAGAGATGCAGCTGAGATGACAGTGCCCGATACCCGAGGGTGTGTTTCAGCAGGCTGTGCTTTCTTCATGCCTTCCTCCCTGCCTTGCTCCCTGGGCTGGTATGGATGAAAGCAGTGGTGTCTGGAGGATTCCTTGAAGATCTGTTGTAGTCTGTTACATTTTTCCTGATTTTTTTTTTCACATGAGGGTCTTCAACGGGATAGAAATTAAATCATACATAAGTTGAAGTGACTTTGTACTGCAGAACTGGTATAGAAAGTGTCTTAAGAACACAGTCAGTTGAATTCTTTTCATAGGTTTGTGCATTGTCTGTATCTCTACCTGTGCATACACAGATACCCAAATAACACTCTGAGATAAGTATGGAGAGAAGTTCTTATTTACCTACATTTTTCTGTGTAATACAAAGCAAGGAAATTAAAGAAGTGTTTTTATAGGTTTAATGCTGCTTTTTTTTTTTTTTTAATACTGAAAACGCACTAGAATCTTACAGTGACTGCTTAGACATAACTAAAGATTGTAATTGTACCGTCCCTCAAGATAAGGGAAATCAAAACTACACTCTCTTATGTTATTGGAACTAACTGTTTTACTGTATTTTAAGCCCTGGATTCCTTCGATTTGTGAGGGTCTTATGTGGTATGTCCTCGGATGAAAGGAAGGCTTTTCTCCAGTTCACCACTGGTTGTTCAACGCTCCCACCAGGAGGACTGGCAAACCTACATCCCCGGCTCACTGTTGTACGCAAGGTATGGCAGCTTCAGATTGCCCTTCAAACCAACTATTTTGGCCTTTGAATGTAATCATTGTTGCATAAAGAAATAGCACTGAGTAATTTTTTATTATTATTTTATTTTTATTATTTATTATTTATTTTATTTTTATTTATGACAGTCTTCTAAGCTTTCAGTACCAAATTCTGTTTCAGGACTGTTCTCTGACTTCTATTTTAATATAAAAGAATTGACATACGTATATTTATAAGTTGGTCTGTAGCTTTCCTGATGCTACAGTTTGTCAGCTGGTGTTATATATGCAGTAAATCCCATGAATTAGAGGACCATACAACCTCTAAGGAGTGCTGTGAAACGACTGCAGTAAAAAAATACTTCTTTTCTTCAGGTTGATGCTACAGATGCAAGTTATCCATCTGTGAATACATGTGTGCATTACCTCAAGTTGCCTGAGTATTCTTCTGAGGAGATTATGAGAGAGCGTCTGCTGGCTGCTACAATGGAGAAAGGCTTCCATCTCAACTGAGCCACTGACTGAACAGGGGATATGAGAAAGTGTTTTTTGATACTAGCGAAGCCTCTTGTGTTTGTGTGCAAAAAAAAAATATGATCTCCACGCTGTGCTCTGATGAGACTTGCCTTTTTTTTCACCTGTGAGGCTTTAGGAACATGTGGAATAAGTTTGTTAGCTGCTAATGACAAAGTAAATCCTTGTAACTACACAGCCAGCAAGAAATTGGCACAGAACACTGTGTGATGCTTCAAGGGCTTGCACAACTGGAAATTAAGGTGGTTCTCTTTGACTGTTCCAAAGAACAGATCATCAGATTTTCAGTGTTCACTGACACAAATTTCTAACAGTGTATTTGTGTAAAGTTTGTCATTTAATACCTTGTACACTACAGTTGCCATCACCGATCCCTGTTTTGCTGGCTTTAAGCTAACTGGTCAGAAACTTGCTTCCTTAAAACTTAAGAGTTATATGGGCATCTCCAGCTTTTTTAATGGTGCCTGCACTATTGGAGTATTTTAGTGGGTTTTTGCATATAATCATGCACAACCTTTTCTTTTTTTCTCCCTCTTCCCCCCCACCCCCTGCCTTTTTTTTTTTTTTTTCTTTCAAGTGGGAATATATTTTGATTTATTAAATGCCCTGCTATAAAGATCAAATCCTTAAGTGTGTTTGTGCAGCTCAACAATAAAGCTATTAAAAAACACTGGTTCCTAGTGCAAGGCACACTTAAAGCAAGTTTTACTTTTGGTTGTATTTTCTTTGTATATTATAAACATTTATTTAACTTGTTGCAGTTTGGAGTTTAAAAAAAACACCCAATGTGTAAGCTCAAAAGTAATCATTAAAATGTTTGCAACATATAAAACCGTCTCCTCTGAATACTTCATTAATACTTCCTATGTTATGAAATCTCTGTCCATGTTCTGAACAATTTGCCATACTTTTTTCTAGGTTTAAAAGAACTACATGGCAATGATTGATCTCACAAACTCATGTTTGTGCTCAAAACTTTCCCAAAATTACAGTGCAACTTTTAAAGAACTAGTCTGGCAGTGGTAACACTGCATGTGTCAGTTTTTGTTGCTCCTATGGATCTCTGCCCCCCTGACACTCCGGTGTCTATTGTAGCTTCAACAAAACAGTTGCATAAACCTCGTGTACAAGTGTCTGCTCCAGATCCCACGTCAGCTTGTTTTGCTGAATGTGTCGTTATTTTAAAACTATGTGGACTGTTCTCCCACACAACACTTCACACTCTGCTACTTAGATCCTGGTTTCTAGATGTAATTTAGATGCAATTTTTATGTGCTTTCACATGTAAAACTCACAGTGTATTATGCTCTTTCAGTATCAAGTTATCTCTAGTGTTGGTGTGGAGGTGATGAAGAAGCAGCCAGATACCTTAACTCTAGACAGGTAAGTGAAAGTAAGCTCAGAATTGTAAGTTTTCAGTGACTTACAGTGTAGTGTTTAGTTATGAATCTGCATGTTGTATGCCTGTGAATATAAGTGAGCATAGCTACCTCCTCCTGCTTGAGAAGGGAGATTTGATTTGGTACTGAGAAACATGCCTGTCTTTTGTAAACGTTTTAATCATGATGCATGGATAAAAGAGGAAAAACAAAATACACTGGTATGCCAAAATAGAAAAAATTGTGTGTAATTTATGAAACCAACGTGATAAAAGATTATAAAACTTTAATTTTCTTTTATTAATGTTAAAATATTAGAAGCACCAAATACTTCTAGTTACAATTTACATGGTATGCAGGAATACTAAATACATCTACTTCTGTTATTTATGTTTCTTTTGTAACTGTGATTTAATTGGAAAAGAGAGTGAAAACAGCTTTTTGAGGAAGGATGAATGTAGTTTAGAAGTGGTCACAGAAGTTACAGAACTTTAGTTTACAGTACATTTGTATGAAAAAAAAAAAAAAGTCAGTGCTTAATGGAAGCACTGAAACTCAATTTGAATTTATATTTCCATATTTTCTGTCTTTCCTAGGTCTGACACAATGCTGCGGAATTCAGAGTGATACCTTGACAGTCCTGTGTAAGTTTTCATTACTTTACCCACAGTCAGTTAAAAAAAAAAAAAAAAAAAAACCTGTTCTAGAAAAAAATTCTGCTGGGTCAATAAAGCTGCATCTGAAATTGAAGGTTCCACTTTATGTTTAGCTGTACCTTTCCACTAGGTACACCAGGTATAGGAGAAGCAGGAAATACTTTCCAGCTAATCTGAGTGTCTCATGAGATGGTCTTATGTTATCAGAAGAGTGCTGTTGGTATGCTCTCGATGGTTTCACCATCTTCTGTAAAGTGCTTTAGTCAGTCATACATCTTCCTAGCTTTCTGCCACTTTGTCAAGAACAAACAGAGGGGCAAGAATTCTGTTCTTATTCGTTTCCACAATGCAGCCGTTTAGCACCATTTCATCCAAAATGATGTGCACTCTGTCCAAATTGAACATGATCTAGAAACATTTCAAGTTAAGTATATTTTGAAAAACATAAAGATAATTCGGAGAAAATCTTGGGCACCATAGTCTTTAATCAGAGTATACAAAAATAGGTTTTTTCCTCATTTATTCTAGTTCATTTTAACAGACTTAGGGAAACAGTTCAACTGACACTTTTTTTCCTGACCACAGAGATATCTCAGAGGTTTTTAGCACAGAAGTTGAAGCCCCAGCACTATCCCATCCTGGAAGATTACTGCAGACTAGTAAAAGCAAGGTAAACTTAAACTTAAATGTAGGTGGTTAATTTTACTGACTGCCTGAGTAGCAGAATATAAAATGTTATCAAGGGATAACAACCTTGAATGGGAAGACAAAAATATTCTGCATTTCTTCTTAGAAAAGAGTCAAATTCCTAAAATTTGATTCTGAAATTTTCCTTACTAACACTATTTGATCTGCTTGAAAACAGTTTGAGATATGCTGATATTTCAGGTGATTCACTGATCTAGTAATAAATCTCATCAGAAGTAAAGAAATTGTTCATATTTTAAATAGTCTAAAATGTAATCTCTAATGGTCAGTTTAAAGGAAAATAATCTGAAGCAATATAAATCTGTACTGTTGTGATATATGACATTGGTCCACATGTCTTTCTTTCCTTAATGTTGGCTAACATGCATCTGTCTCAGAAAAAAATTATGACAGGCCTTAGTCTGGTATTAAGCGGTCAGAATTCTTCTGCATACATTGGTGTTCTGTGCATCCACTGAGCAACTGCAAAGGGTTACTTAGTGAAGACAGACTCTTACGTTGCCATTTATCACCAGAACCTGAAATGGAAGTAGGCATAGCAAAAGAGCTGCTGGGTACATCTGTTATGCCTGACAAGCATATACATGTAGAGAGGCTTGAATAACCCTTCCTCTGCCTTGCTCCCCACCTGTTCCTGCTCTTTAAATGTGTTCTTCACTGTGCTCAACAGATCAGCTTTGCCTTCATTTTCCTCCCTCTAGTTTTGGCCTGTGTTTTGAGGACTACTGCAGTAGAGCTAGCAAGAGACTTTACAGTAAATTCTAATTACATCTTTCAGTACTTTTTTCCAATTTTGATATGAATCTCTTGAGTGCTATCTCGGCCCATTACGCTATTCTTGATGCAGCGGTTTGAGCTCAGAAAGACAGCCTAATTTTCCTTTAGTTCTCATATTTATGTTAGCAGTAGTCTTCTAGTTTAATCAGTGGACTTGCAAGAGCCAGGTTTTTGAAGGCATCAACATTTTCCTCTGCTCAGAATGATAAAGCTTAAGTCTAATATCTGGAATGTGACAGCCATTTAAGAGGACTCCTCTGTCTCACAAATTCTAGTGGATCTAACTACAGCGACCTGCCCTACTGCTCTGCCAAAGAGCAGTAACGGTGGGAGTGCTGAACTGTAAATGACACCACTGGAGGAGCCACATATTTGTATATAACAGTTCCTCCTAGGTGGATATCTCCCCAGCATTTGCAACGGCTTAAACCACCAGAGCTGCAACAATGTGAGCTCATGAAAGTGAACAAGTCTTAATTCAAGAAATGGATTTAACATTGAACATCTCCCTGCCTTGTTTTTTCGCACTTGGCTTTGAGAAGGGAATTCATTGATCTGAGTTAGATGGCTTATCTTCCTGGCCTTAACTTCCTTCTGTAGCGAGTGGTGAAAGCCAGACCCATAGAACAATTTACAAGTTCTAGGAAGCCAGGGATGAATCCAGTACTTGGGAATGCAGAGAGGGAATTTTCTCTGATCCTTTCCCTCTTGATTCATAAGCTCAAGTCATTATTCTGGTAATGATGAGTGGTTTGGTCTCTTTTAGAATGTCACAGTAAAGATGGTGCCTGTCTGAAACCTGTAGAGGATGGAAGCTGAGCCTGTCCTCAGCCTGAGGAATTCTAAACCCATCTTTAGCCATGGGCAAGCTTAGCTGAGTTGATAGCAACTGCCCCTGCTGCCTTCTACTTGAGGTTCTCGTGCTGTCTTTAAAAAGTTCTTGAGTATGACAGTCTAGTCTGACAATGAGAGAAGCTGAAGTTTTTGTCCTTGTCTTGGGATTGCTTCTGCTGCAAATGCTAAAGCAAGAAGAGGGGCACAGAGTATCTCACACCAACCTTGTGTGACCATCCTCCTAAGAGATTAAAAGTAGAAGCTTGACCTTGTTCAGACTGAACCTGTATGGTTAAGTTGATGAGAGTGCAGCTAGCAGGCTGTCACCTTCCTCTGCTGTTTCAAATTGCCATGAGGGCTCTGGCCTGAACTCGGTGTTACCGTGTATTTGTTCAGAAGCGTGAGCGATCGTGTCACTGCTCCAACAAATGCATTCTGCTTGACCAAAAGCATGGCATGTCTACGTATGTGCAGTAGCAGAATTCAGGCCCCCAATAACTTTACTACTGCTTACTGTTAAGTGACAAACTATAGCTGTTAACAGGATCTCCATTGTTCATTAAATACCTTCTAATTTGCTGGCCTAAACTTAAACACCTAATTCAATTCCAAGTTGTGTTTTAAGTACCAGACTTCTCCCTGAGTCTGACTGTAGGCATAGACTGCTTCTAAAAATCAGGCTTGTTCTTTCTAATATTGAGGAGCATTTCTGTCCTTAAAATTTCAACAGCCTCCATTTCTGTGGTTCCAGGGACAAAGGTACTTTGGCAAAAACTCAAGACAAATTCCTTCCTATGGTGGTACACTTTTCCAGTAACAATTAATTTCTACACAGTTAATGTAATCATTTATTATGAAAAGCTGGGATTTCTTTATTCCAACAATGTGATAAGATTTTAGGAAGATGGCTGCTTAGTTCACCTCTGACACTGTTCTACACAGGGCAAGAGGTTCTGTTAACAAAGTTAGGCAACATTCCATTCAGGTTTCAACAAGTGATAAAGACATCTCCTCCTGACTTTTAATTTTTACATTTTACCACTGATCACAGTGCTCCAGTTCCCACGGTGGAGCAAGAGCCTCCTGTCTCTCCTGACCACCTTCTTCGAGAGTCCCAAGGATCTAAAACCCAGATGACTGCACCAATCAAGATCAGTGATGATGCAGCAACTTGACACTCCCACCTTATTTTTCTGTATCTCCTTGTTTAAGAAAGCATTTAGCACTGATTTCCCCTGCTTAGCATTTCCTAAAGAGCTGATATAATGTCAAATGAAAATTGCACCAACACCCTTACAAATCTTCCAGCTGTTCCACTCAAACCCAGTATGGCTAAATGAGATGTCAATGCCTCTGCAGAGCCATTCCAAGTTATTTCAAAACTGGCCTGCTCTATTACAGTAAACAGTGGTATGATTTCTGTCCATCTGTAACCTGTTAATCTCACAGTCATTCCAGAACCAGTGATTTCACCTGCAGCTGAATAAGATGTCAATACCATTGTGGAAAGACCTAGCATCTTGATTTTGGACGGTCCCAAAGCATTCTTTACCCTCATCAACCTAAGACCTCACCTTCCTTTTTCAGTTCCCACCTCCCTTTACCATGCTGTTCTTGGCAAGCAGTCAGATTGCTCAGGGAGCAACCTTGGCTTTTTTCCCTTTCCTGTAAGTCTCATGACTATATGGTTACATCTTGTCATGCACATACAGCTTAGCCATTCATGTCTGAAGGCCCTGCCCAGTGAGGCATATGTATCAGCAAGGCTCATCCTCCCCACCTGTCACTTGTCTGGCAGGTGACCCCAAATTTCAGGGTTTAAAGCCCTGACATCATAGATCCACACCCAGCTGTAAGGCAGTAAAGCAAACCTGTTTGAGCAATGGACAAACAGGACAAAGCTCTAACCTGTGTCAGAGCTGTCGTGTGCTCCACCCAGAGCTGTCATTTAAGGTCCTGCTTACAGTAAGAATCCTGGCTGCCCAGAAAAGAGGATTAGGGACTTTCACTTGATCTGTGCAAGGCTAAGTCGAGTTTTCAAACAAGTATGCAGAGGAAACCATGTATTAATCGCTGCATCTGTAGACAGACTGGATCAACCAGTCTATTATAGAAGTTTTCAAAGCACCCAGCTAGGAAATACTACCAAGTTTCAGCCTAGGCAAAAGGTGAGCCCCTTACTGTCTCTGGTTCACAGATTTCAGTCAGTGCTGTTGTGGCTGCACAGAAGTAAATGGCACCTACTACAACCGGTATTCAAATGTTATGCTGGCTTCTGTAACTTTAAGATCTGCCCTTACTGAAGTTAGTAATGGTACTGTCTGCTATCAAAAGGAGTTTTTGTGGCACATCCATATGAAGGAGGAGGTAGATGTGACAGTCTTGTGTATCCTTCCACCAAAACATTATATAGGCAGATAGTTAAGTGGGGAGGGGAGAAGGGGGAAAGGAAAAAGGCACATTTAGAACAAGTGTGTTGTAAATAACTTCCTTCATACAGAGACAGTTTAAGACACCTGAGGATTTTCAAGGCAGGTAATTAAGGGTGCATCCAGGCTTAACAGATGAGTGCAGCCAACACCTTGTGATCAAGTAACACACCCAGGAGCACAAACAAAATCTTTGTAGATTACAGCACAGGTACTTATGGGGCAGATGGTTTGCTACTGAATATACAGCACTATAAAACTTTGATTTCTAGCCTGGACATTCATTTCCAACTAAATATTAGTCGGAGTTGCTTTTTTTTTTTCCTAACCTGAAGTCACATTCTGAGTATCTTGCTATCATTAAGTAACTTTTTGTCTAGCTATGTCAGGCAAATTTTAGGCACTGAAATCCATTTAATGCTTTCTCACCATTTCTTCCTCAAATGACTATGCTGACATTAAATATGAGACAAAGGGTGCCTTCAAGTTCTGTGATACTCTAGAACAAAGCTAATCCTTATAGGTTTCCATTTCATCCACTTATTTTACAGTACAAATTGAAGTGTATCCATATAAATTCTCAGAATAAATTAATCATACATACAGTTTTCTTACTACTTAAATGCACTGTATTCTGAAAGTTATTCCACAGGCGACTGAAGAATATGGTTGATTCACATGAAGCATTCCCTGTATCAAAGCTTTTTATCTATCCTAGGAGGAGCAGCAGCAGCTAGTTGGAATGGAATGGAATGTTTTTTTTGGATCAAGACAGCATTTTTCAAATGCTTGGTCCTAGAGCACCCTGTCTTTCCCCTCCCAGAGGGGAAACATAATTATCTTATTTCTTCTGTAAGTTAATAATGTATCTTCAGGTAAGCCCTACCTCACCAGCTCAAGTAATAGAAAAGTCAGCTTTTTGTTTTAGAAACTCTCATGTTTTACCAGTGTATCATTCCCTACAAAGCTGCTGTTGCAAACACTTGCAATTTTATAGTCTGTCATTATTGCACCAAGAAGGTAGCTCCTACAACATCCAAGCTGGAGTTTTACAGCTACAGAAAATCCCTCCCATTTATTTCATACACAGAAGTGAAGCTCATGTAGTGCTATTACCACATTAGGAAGCAACACCCCTAGGACAATTTTAGTACTTGTTCACTACTCACAGCTTTTAAAAACAAACCAGACAATTCTAGAAATGTTACATCATTCCCTCACAGGTACCCTTGAGTGTGTGACTGTCAGAATGGAAGTGGACATCGTATAATGGCTAGATGCTTTACAGTTCATGAATATAAGCTTCTGTAAAAGCCATGGGTACTCCAAAGTAGCTACTTAATTAGCTAGTAGCTAATCTGCATTAATTTTTGCCATATGTATGAGAACTTTGCAATTGTTCATGCATTGTTCAGCATCACACCTGTGTCATGCATATGTATAAATATTATGTATGAATCCTGTTGGGCAGGAATCAGAGTGGACCCAGTCTCTGCCCTGTGCCCAAGGTGCCCTTCCTGACAGCTGGCTCCAGGCTCAGGCCATGATACAAGCTACAGTGCAATTGCCCTGGCAAATCTGGGTCTTTGGCTATGAATGAAAGCTGAAGACCCCTCTCAGCAGGACCTGTGCTGCCAGGAATACTGGGGTAATGCACTGCAGCTGGGGAAGCTTTAACTTTGGTGCACAAGCTGCAGGCTTGGCATAGGTGCCAGGAATATTTCAACTGCATGACGGTCTCAGCCTTTTAACTGAGGTTTGTTCTGTGCATAGGTGAATTGCCTTTAATGATTATGGTCTGGTTTTCATGGATTTTGACTGAATGTAATTTCCTACTATTTTTTTCATATTAGTAAACACTACTTTATATTAGAATAGCCACTACCAGTTTTGAAATAAACTTCCTATGGATCAGCACATAAAAATAAAAGCACAGAGACAGGAAATCATGACAGTCTCCTGCCAGATACTCTGTATCCAAAGATTCTTTTAAGTACTTTTTGGCATTTGCTGTTACAGACCTTCAGCCAGTACTTCCTCCATGAGACACTTCCCATCCAGGCTTAACTGTACTGCATACAAGAGTTAGTTTAAGACTGCTTGGCAAAGAAATGGTTTCAGCCCAGGTGGGGATATTATCTTACACCCTATGAAAGGCATATTGATAGATGATTGCTTGCACTGCATTAACATCTAAGACACTTGTGGTCCCAATCTTCTATTGTTCATCTGGGCATCCTTTAGAAGCTGTTGTCATAAATAAATACACTCCTGAACAACCTCATAATTCATCTTTATGGCTCTGCTTTACATTTTATGTTGAGGGTATCTCACTTCAACTATTTTAAGTATCCTTTCAACTTATGAAAAGCTCTTCTTCTTAAATGGGAGAATTACTTTGTACATAGATAGAAGTAAAATATTCTATTTTAAAAGTGTTCCTGAAATGCATAATGTAGAAAAGGTCATTTCTGAATGGAAAAAAATTATACAGATCATTCTGAGGTCATACATGTTGAGAGATGTATCGGACATGAGCTTTTCCAGTATTATGAAGATGGTAAATTCATACTCCTATTTTCCAAATATTTCCATTCACACCCTCATGCAGATGAGACCCGTGTAGAAGATTAATTTCTACAGGAAGCATTTGGACACTGTATTGCACTTGTTGCATAGGTTAGAGCTGGCATATAACGCAACAAGTCCTCTACATGATGCAGATTACCACGGCTTGCAGAAGCTTGCTGGATATGCAGCAGCCTTTCTCAGCTACTAAACAGACTACTGGTGCTGTCAGGGTGGAACTACAGGAAATTCCTGTTGGTATGAAAATGATGACCGGGGCAGGCAGAATTTAGAATTGCCAGTACTCCAACACAGTGTAAAATAAAAGGAATGGGGTAGTTGTAGACTCAAGTACACCATTTGGAAACACCAGGGGACTCTTTTTATGTGTGATGACTGCATAGGTCGGGTTAGTCTCTAATTTAGCAGAGCTCATACACAAGCACATGTATTTCTAATCCTTAAGAGCTAAATACAGAAAATGTAGTTACACAATTGCTTAGAGTCTTAAGAGTCCCCTCCTGCTGAAATTCCATTATTACTCTTTTTATAGTATAACTGAATTTAGGAGCCTTATGTTAATACCACAGCATTTTGTGAATTTCAGAAAGGAAATACAGTGTATGTACACATGTATACTTACATAGATATTTAAGTAGAGGAGACAGTGTTCCAGTGTGTAGCAAGCATTAAAATATTTACAGAAGTGAAATTATTATTTTTTTAGTAAAGAATTAAGAACAATTACAAGTATTACAGATTTTTTTTTCTATGTTCTTCATATGTATTAATTCTTAAATAAGGTTAATAAACTAAATTGCTTTACAGTATTTGATTCCAGGGTGGCAACTATATTTCAGGTGTATAAGTGAAATTCTTTGTACCAGTGGATCTCCATTTAACCAACAACAAATTTAGGCATAAGGATTGGTGGAGTAGTGTGAGCGTGCAGTGGGATAGGAAGAACTGAGGGGGAAGACTGTGCTATATTCTCCTGGTTTAATTTTTTTTTAATTCAGTATTGTATTTTATTTACTTGCTACTTGTGGTTAATTGTTCAGGAGTGTATTTTAGTATTTGTCCCTATTTGGTTTAGTTAATTTTTTTAATTATATTTTAGTTAATATCCTGCAAATCATACACATGTAAATACAGCTGTGTCAGGGGAGGGGCAGAAAAAGGTATCTGTGGCAATGCCTGGCTTCCTAGATTTCCTCCTCTCAGGCCCTTCTCTCCTTCCATTTGATAGGGAAAGTAAAACTCATCTAGACTTTCATGAAGCAAGATCAAAGAACAAAGCTGATCTTAACAATGATAGTACTACCCTTTGGCTCAAGACACTGCTATAACCTTCAGTTCTTAGCACTGCAGTCATTTCAATACCTATTTTACTATGCAAGAAAAAAGTAAAACCCTGCATTAATAATTGGTTCAGCCTGCCTGAAAGTTCCCCCATGAATATGACTTTTCATGGCTAGTTGTTAATAGTACTTCGTTCTCCACACAAGCTCTCGCTGTCTTCCCTTAAGTGGTACAAGGCTGGTCTTAGTGACTGAGAATTTAACTAGGTGACCCTCATGAACATCAGCTGTGCTTTCAGAAAGGTGACAGAATGGTGCTACTTACACTAAGTGCAAACATTGTGAAACCTCTGCATTGTCTCTACTCTTTTGATAGTCAGTGCTATGAAGACAGTATGAACTGGAACATAAACCAAAAAGAGATAGACAAGTGGATTTCTGATACTGAAAAGGATACGTCTAATTCACTCTGCAAGGAAAAAGAAAGATAATTATTCATTACAGTTTGATCTCTCATCTCATAGTCAAACATATCTTTGGAGGATAAAAAAACCCTTAAAAATAATGATACAAAATTCTAGGGCAATTAATATTTCTGTTCTGGACTGTACAATTACATGCTCTTTCCCACAACACTGCTTTGCCTTTGATGTGTTAACCTACCTCTGTAACAAAAGCTAATAATGGTCTGAAATTTTTACTTAGGAAAACCCATTTGGGGTCACCCACAAGTAACAGCGTGAATATACACAGCACTGTCTGAACCACTGGGTGGAAAAACAGCATCTCTAATCCTGGCAACTCCAGCTCTATATTCTCCCTTACTCCTTCTACAAAAACAGAATGTTAATGCCAAGCTTACAATTTATATAAAACCACAGTTTAAAATGTTGCTGCAGATCATTTCAACAGTAAAATGTAGACATTGCATATACCCCAAGACTGTGATAGCCATGGCTGGATATATTAGGAGAATCATAGAATGTTTTAGGCTGGAAGGGACCTCTAGAGGTCACCTGGTCCAACCTCCCTACACAAATAGGGACAACTCTACCTAGGGCAGGTTGCTCAGAGCCCCATCAAGCCTGACCTTGAATGACTCCAGGGATGGGGCCTCCACCACCT
>JANIJG010016603.1:37479-54690 GCA_024611175.1 Megaceryle torquata | reverse complement strand
AAAGGAAAGGAAAGGAAAGGAAAGGAAAGGAAAGGAAAGGAAAGGAAAGGAAAGGAAAGGAAAGGAAAGGGAAAAGAGAAAAAAGAAAAAAAAAAAGAGGAAAGAGAAAAGAGAAAAAAGAAAAAAAGAAAAAAAGAGAAAAGAGAAAAGAAGAAAAGATTCTGTCAAATCTTCACTTATTGATTTCACTGCCTAGTATAGGTAATAGTTCCTTGAGACATTTCATGAAAGCTTTAGTTCATAAATAAATTTCAACCACAGCATGCAAAAAGAGACATAAGGTTCTTTGTACCAGATAGGTGCCACAAGGAGAAATGAGGATGAATAACTCATATGGGGTTACCTACACTCTTCTTGAATGTTTTGGGAAAAATGCATGTAATATCTCTGTATGTGCCATACAGAGAACTTAAACAAGGGACACTGACATCTAACGCAGGTGAGACACACTTCATGTGGAGCAAGGACAGTGATAAAGATTGTTCCTGCCATAGAAATTCTGGATGGTCAATAAAATACTACAAAGACATCCCAATCACTAGGAGTTTACTCCAGGGCACTGGACCTGCTCTAAGAAGGTCATCCTATCCCAGTTACTCTGTTGTTCCATGAGTGTAATCAATAATTATATCTTTTCAGTAATTTTTGCTTTTATGCTTGAAAATATGGTTATATTTCCTTATAAAAAGGGAGCAAGTGGAGACATGGATAGTAATCCATATACAGTTCTTGCAAAGCTGAAAGATCCAACGCAGCCTACATTTGCTAATTGTCTTTTGTGTTAATTCTCATTTTGTGTTGAAGTGGTTAATATGGGAGATAAGTGTCAGAATCACATTAGTTCTCTAATCTTTGATTTGTCCCTCTTAGCTAAATACACCCTCTTCATGAAAATAAATCAGAAATTATTTTGACTCAAGGTTAAATGTTTTAAATGTCTCTAATGACATGCTCTTAAAAAAGCATTGCTTTTCAACAGATTGTGTTGCAAATGGCAAGGCAGGAGATTAATTTATTTTGCCCCACAGCGTGTTATGGCAACACCTGAACATAGTATGTAATACTAGACTTTAAGAACAATAAAATTAAAATATATAAGAAAAAATACCGTTTTAAAGTGGAAGGCATTGTTATGGGTGCTGCCCTTTTGTTTTCATTAAATTAGCTACATTATGATTTAATTAAGATTATTTATTGAAAAGGTAAGAAAAGAATGAAAGAAAACAATATTATTGTGATAAACCTGCACTGTAACCTTTGTGTTTGGGATGTAACTGAAGATATACTCAAGATTCACCTCAGGCAAGAATCAGTTGGTAACCATGTCTTGCTTCTGTGTGTGCCACTCACTCCGCTGCCTTAGGTGGTTTGAAGAGATTATTAGGAGATGGCACTGTAGGGTGATAAGAAGCAGATAGAAGAAGCAAACCCAAACAGGCACTTGACTGAGGGGTGCATTATCTGTAATAACCTAAACACTTTCTCAGGCTTTTCCAGCAGTGTTGGTCAGGTACATTATAACTTTCTTCTGGAGAGATGGAGTTCAATGATGGAATATCAACTTCTTAGAATACTACTGATGTGGAGTACACATAGTGGCTTGTTATGTTAGAGAAGAAGTCAGGGAGTAAAGCCTCTTAGCCTCTGAAGTAATTCTATGCATAACATCTCTCACACTTAAGTGCAGAAGACTACAGGTAAAGTTATAGTCAGTATTAGTTTACATCAGTAAGTAAATTCCCCATTGCATCTACTGACTTTGCCTGAAGGATGTTTCATGTGTCTTTCTATTTAAATAGTTAAATACTCCACTTATAAGCAACAAAATAATTCCACGCTTGAAATACCTACCAGTTCAAAGTGATGCAACTAGTCCATATGTTTTATTGAGTGCTATGGTTTTGAATCACAGCTTTGATGTCTTGCAGATAAAATCTGTGATCAAATCAGCGATGCTGTACTAGACGCCCATCTCAAACAGGACCCAAATGCCAAGGTTGCCTGTGGTAAGTTGTTTGCTGCTTTCTATAAGTCATCATCCAGTCATGGTTCTTTTTTCTGTTTGCAAAGAGCTTGATGTTATCGTTTGCTAGCTCATTTTAAAATTTTAAAATATTAAATAAGAATTACAGTCTTCAGCAGAAGGCAACGTGAGAAGAAACAGTAAAAGTTCTTATAAAGACTGAAGCCTAGCAAACTGCAGAAGGGCATGACAGTAATTTTGTGTGTGGACTGAATTCTCCCAGGAGAAACAGATTTGACTTCATTACAGTGGATTTTTGAAAGACTATTTGAATGTTAATAAAGTTCTAATTATTATTATTATTATTAATTTAATATTTAATAAAGTGCTAATTTGTCAGTCCAAGTTCCTATAACTGCTTGCTTTTTGAAAATCTCTTCAGAAAGAGCTGTACCATCAACTCTCAGGTCATTAGCCCGGTTCATGTATTATGTAATTAAACCCCATCTTCAGATTCTTCCTCCTGGGACTGGAGGCAAGTTTTTGAAATAGCTGATCACTGATGAGTTTTATTTAGCCTCAGTATGTATCTCAGAGTGATGAAGTGGATTCAGAAATCACAACTTCATGTTGTATTTCCCTAGAAACTGTCTATATCACCGAATCATGCTCAATGTTTTGACTTTCCCATTTGTAAATTGGACATATTAGCTTTTTCCTTACTTTCAGACATATGGCAAATATGAAAATAATTTGTTGTAGAAGGAGCTAATAATGCTAAAAATATGGGTAGAAAGAACTTACACTGTATAAGCCAAACAGATTCCTCAAAATGACCATCATCACAAACATAATTATTTGTCGTAGTGGGCTGGGTTATTCTGGTTGTTGTAATTCTGTTTTCATCTCTCTTTTCAGAGACAGTATGCAAGACAGGAATGGTGTTGCTCTGTGGGGAGATCACATCTCGTGCTATTGTGGATTATCAACGAGTTGTCCGAGATACGATTAGACATATTGGCTATGATGATTCAGCTAAAGGTTGGTGGAAAAACTCCTGAAATCCTTGTGAGCAAGCAATAGGCAACTGCAAAACAGGTCTGTAACTGCTTCCATGTGTGGGCTTTAGCAAGCCTGGTAAAAAATGAATATCCTGCATGAAAGCTGCTTACATGGTGCTGCATGATACAATTTCTGGCTTTATCCCTGTAAGTAGAACAAATGTCATATATTAGTGGAAACTGAAAAGGAGTAGGCAGAATATACTTTGAACTGTGGTCTTAGGGTAGAATAGTTAACTGCAAGTTGAGTCACAGACTCTACCACTCCTCCAAACCTGTGAGAACTCGAATCTTGGTTATTCATTTGGCAAGATGATTGATGCGTCTTGGTGCAAAAAGAGGGGAAAGAAGAAACCCGGTTCATTTTTTTCATTGCATATTTGTACTGTGGTAGCATCAGGAATTCCCAGGTATAAAGCAGGTTCTCACTGTGCAAAGTGCTCAGTAAGCTCTGAACAACTCCTCCTCCACTGAGGAGTGTGCAGTCCAAATCCAACCCGTGTAGGGTACAAATGATAACAAAGACAAAATGCTTTATATACCAGACAAATTTCACTTTCTTATTTTCCATCTATTTATACATTACACATATTCCAAGTATACTGTTACAGTGAAGTGTATCTTTTAAGAGCTTTTGCTTAAAAAAAATGTTTCCTGCAGTCCTTTAATTGCTATTGAATTTACAGGGAGACTGTAGTGAGAAAATATTATAGCAGCACCTCTTCAGGTTACCTCCACCATCATGTAATAGCAATCCTTTCAGAAAATGCTGGCAAATCTAGCAGGTCATAAATCTCCTTTTCATCCTAACTGCCAAAGATGGTGAGGGGAGGTGCAGCGAACCAGTAAAAATCAATTTCTATGCAGAAGTCAAACAAAAAGCTAGAACAAAACAATTGCACACAGGAATATAATTTTCTTCTCTACATAGCCTACTTAAAAGAGGGTGAAGATCATTATTCACGTGGAACATATGCATATGGATGTGTATATATGTTGTATTGGCTGAACATGAGTTTGATCAGCAGCTGCCAATAGCTACAGTTCTAGGAAAGGTTGGATTTGGAGAGAAGCAAGTTACTATTAATATACCTAGGAAGTGGTGGAAAATTTTGCCACAATCTTCTGTAAATCTTTCAAAAAATTTTTTTTTTAAACCTCCCTTTTGAAAGTAATGTAAAGGAAATTCCCACTTCCAGATGTGCTATGGGACTTGAATCTCACAGCAGGTTTTTCTATGTGGCTCTGACACAAATTCCCACCAGAGATTTA
Source organism: Megaceryle torquata (assembly GCA_024611175.1). NCBI lineage: Eukaryota > Metazoa > Chordata > Aves > Coraciiformes > Cerylidae > Megaceryle > Megaceryle torquata. The sequence goes on along the minus strand of JANIJG010016603.1, from coordinate 50,394 downwards.
GGTACAGGCACTGCTTTACATGTATTACAAATAATGTATCAGAGTAGAGCCTTCTGTTGCTGAAAACACCTCCTAGGAATTTACACAGAAGTTTTTAATACTATTTATTTGTGAGAAGCTCATTATTTACTTTTTGGACTAGTTTTCTCCAGTTAAGAATTGGTAGTATGAATTGTCTTAGCACATTTTTTCAATGCAAGAGAAGACAAGGAGCAAGAAGCAATAAAGGCAACCATATATACCCCACCTCCTCCCAAAAAAGGTTCCAAGTGTTGTAGTGACCAAAAAATTAACTAAAAATAGTAGTTAGGTTTTGAGTTCTGAATGCAGTATCCTTCAGAAATAAAAATTTGACATATGGTTCCATGTTATTTTCCTTAATTGTGACAGAAAAAAGATAATTAATCACTTTTTTTTTTTTTTTCCAAATAGGCTTTGACTACAAGACTTGTAATGTTTTAGTGGCACTGGAACAGCAGTCACCTGATATTGCCCAAGGTGTTCATCTACACAGGGATGAAGAAGATGTTGGTGCTGGAGATCAGGTAGACATAATATCACATCTAACCCATCAAAGATGTTCGAATGGAAGAAGTTCGCCTCATCCTCTTGCCCTATTCTCTGAATCAAAACTCCTGTGAAGATTTTCACATATTGGATACCCCAAAATAAAAACCCCATACTTTTATTAAAACAGTTGGAAGCTCTTTGGCGTTGGACTAGATGACCTCTAGAGGTCCCTTCCAACCCAGACTTTTCTATGTTTTCTTTGAGGACAGACTTTTGCCCAGTGTTTGTTACAGCACTCCATGCAAATCAGGGGAGCTCTGGCAGTTTGTGGTAGCTGATGATGTGTCCTTTAGAACTTTGCCAAGGTTTTTTGCTTATGTATTTCATGTTTCTAGTGAGGAGCTTTGGATTCATTAGACCATTCATCTTGCAGTCAGACTTGTAAGATGGATTAAAAAAAAAAAAAGGATCTTTTCACTTTCACAGAACTCTTGAGCTTTTGAGCTTTTATACAGGAAAAAAAAAAAAAAAGGCTATGTTTCAACTGTCTTCAGCATTAGTACAATGAAGGCAAATACACCAGAGTGCTTTTAATTCTCACTTATTTCCCAGAGGCAGCTATTGTAGTAGGTGTTCCACATAATTAAGGCTGTCCAAACTGCATTTCTGTGAGCTAAATAACACATGTAGATAATTATGGTATGTTCCCAAGAGAAAGATGCTAACATAAAAGCTCCATAATCTGATTGATGCCAGTATGAGAGAGTTCAACATTTAGAGTAGTTATCATTAGTAGTAATATCTAGTTTATAGCACTGTTGTTGAGAACCATTAAGTGAAGATATTAGAGTCCAGCAGCCAAGCTAATATTGTTCATAAAACTCTTGAGGACTAAATTAAAATGCTTTTATGCTGTCATAGAGACATAATACTACATAACATGAAAATATATCTAACTTTGTTTGGCACTTTGATGACCTCCCTTCCCATTGTATCAAAGTACCTTCCTGTCTTTTTTTTTTTTTTTTAAATCATTAACATACACTAGAGGATGAGAAAGAAAATGCTGCTGTCCCTGTTTAAGAAATGACAATCTGCTGCAGGGAACATGACTGAGTAACAGTAGTGGCTGTGACTAGAAGCTTGTGGCGTTGAAAATCTGAGGCAGGTGCCTTGAAGTGTTGAATGGTACTTGCCATTCAATTGAAATTTCAGATGTGAGCTGAATTCATCCATAGAAGCCTCTACAACCTTTCCAGGCTGATAATCTTTCCTATGATAGAATAGTCCTAAAATTGTTTTGCTCCAACAGACTTTTTCCTGTGAAAGAACCTGATTTTTTTTTTTTTTTTTTTTTTTTTCACAGAGACTTCTTCATTTTTGTCCACATTTCCAGCTGGACATGTAAACTTTCAGGCTTTCAGAGGAAAATTCTAGCAATATGGCTTGTTTCTCATGACACTGTAACGTGTTAGAGCCTGATCTGAGTTCAGGCTTCTTGCACTGTAATGTAAAACAGTAGAAAGTAAACCTGAGGGTGCTGTTTACTCTTTTGCTTCAGATGAAATCTTGTTGCCTTTGTGGTGCTTTTAACAGCGATTGAAGTATATCTTCTCCTCCTGTAGGGCTTGATGTTTGGTTATGCAACAGATGAGACAGAAGAATGTATGCCTCTGACAATTATTCTTGCTCATAAACTGAATGCCAGGTTAGCAGAGCTGAGGCGTAATGGAGAACTTCCCTGGTTGAGGCCTGACTCTAAGACACAGGTAAGTACTGCTATGGATAGTCCAGAGAGTTGAAAAATCAACAATTTTACTTTCCAGAAGTCTTAAATATTTTTAAAGACAACGATTGATGGTGTTCAGAGTATCAGGATAACCCACAAGTAGCAGATATATAATCTACAGGTATCAAATACAGCATTTCCTCTGGTTATGATACAGTCTTGTTGACTGTTGGAAAATGGTTACCTTACATCAGAGTGCTAGGAGCACTTAACCACCTACCAGTGAAGAAACATTTAACCCTTCAAATCTAAGTGATCACTGAAATAGTGACAGGAGATCCAAAGGATTTATTTGTATTTGGGGATTTGGGCTGGCCTTTTTGAAGATACACTGAGAACATAAGTCTCTGAGGCTTGGGAGTTTCACTGGAAATCCCAGTCAAAAGACACTCCTAGGACAATTTCATAGAAAATCAATATGTCCATATTGAGGAGTCTTGGGGGTTGATTTGTGTGTTTTGTGTTTTGTTGGTTTTTCTCATTCTCAGCACAGCAAAAATGAATAATGAGCAAATAAACTTAATTTCTCATACCATGACACCAACGTGAGAAGTGGTCATTACAGTGTCAGCACTGACATTCTGCTACAGTTTTGCTCCTGGAATAGTGTAGCATGACGTTTGATGTAGACCGGTAATAAGTTTTATAGCAACCTTGTTTTGTTTTGTTTTTCCCTCCTTCTCCCTATTCTATTCAGGTCACAGTTCAGTATATCCAGAAGAATGGGGCAGTCATCCCAGTGCGTGTTCACACCATTGTGATATCAGTGCAGCACGATGAAACCATTTCACTGGAGAATATGCGCAAAACTCTGAGGGATCGTGTGATCCAAGCTGTTGTCCCTGCAAAATATTTGGATGAGAAAACTGTTTATCATCTTCAACCTAGTGGGCGTTTTGTTATTGGAGGGCCCCAGGTTTGTGTTGTATTTATTATTTTGGTGCTTTTATCAGCTTGCCTTTGTCATTGGCTGTGTCTTAAATGCTCGGCTTTTTGGCATGTCTGTCCTAGGGTGTAAGAAGCAAGCTGCCTAGTGGAAAGTTTAACTGCAGTTATATGTGGGATATCCTCTGGGTACCACCTGAGACACACAATCCTTTCTCCTGGAATGCACTCCCTACAGAGAGAGGGACAAAAGAAGGTTTATGTCTCTAAAATTGAACCCGGTTTTCAGATCTGTATAGCTCACACTGTTCTGCCTGACGCTAATGGCAACTGAAGGTGTTCATCTGTTCTGAAAAGCAGCCCCTGATAGGCATTTTTCTGATGGGAAAATAAATGTCATTTTGCTTTGCCTAGGCAGTGCAGAAGCTGGGTTTTAGTGTTTGATCCTGCACTCACAGAGTCAGGCAGAACTTTCACTCTCTGTAGGATCAGGACTTTTGAGATTTAATTTTTGAAAACAAATTCACCATTCCAAAAGTTTTAGTCTTCAGTTCCTTTCAGAACTATCACAGCAAAATTTCAAAGCTCCTTCCTGAAACTAGGTCAAATTTTACAACAAATCCAAGTAGACATTGCTTTTCCTTTGCTGTTCAAATTAATTTGTTTACTAGAACTTTCTACAATTCTTCCTAAAGTGTTGTATCTTTTTTACACTAGTGCCATGGTACAGGTAGAAAGATGTAGAGAGAAATCATTAAAATAATGATTATAAAAAAAAGTATTTTTGTGCAGGTGAATTGGTTATATCGCTGTAATTTTGTGTATCGTTGACATCCTAGACTATGGAGAAATGGAAAGGCAAACTTGAGCTGTAACTTGGAGCAAAAGAACCGATGCAGCAGTCATAGCTGCATACAAAAAGAAGGCTACATGTGAAAATTTTCAGGTGTGCTCTAAACTCCACCTGTAGAAACGTAAATCTTTCCAGTGTGCACTGAACGACACCCATTTAAAAATGTAATATCACTACATATGGTAAGCCAACCAGGAATACCTTTTCTACTCTTGTGGTGGACCCGCAGCGCTTGTTTGCACATTCAAATGCAGGCACATTGCAGTGTGTGTTTATAGCTTTTAAAACCTAGGATAAGTTTACTTAGCATTAGTCAATCTGCCTGTGTGTCCGTGGCCTTACAACTGCTATCACCTCTTGTGCAATTTACAATAGCATTGCAACCACCAGAGAAGAGCTATTTTATTCCTTGCCTTTTGATTCTTGAAATTCCTGACTACTTTTCATAGGAATAATACGCAGTTTTACTTTAACAATGCTAGCTACAGAAGGATGTCTTAGTCTTCAGCTCAATTCACCTAAGGAAGACACACCTATTTCACTTGGGGTGAACACCTTATGTTTTTGAGCACGGTGGGACCTTGAATTCTGGCTATGGCAAAATCAGTAATTTTGCTGCTATTTTCCCAACAGCAACACCCTCTGGTACTGGGAGGACATTACAGATTGTTGCAAAAAATTACTTCACAAATGCATTTGTGTTCTTTCAACACCTTTAAAATGAGGGGTGGGTTTTCTTCCTCTCACCTGTCCATTTCTCTTCCTCTCACTTCATTCTGCTGTCAAGTCATGGCACAAGAGTTGTTTTCATTGCAGCTGTCCGTGCCATCAGAAATTAAGGTTTGAGTCAGGCAGAAGAACCCAGGAGGACAAGATCCTTTAAACAAGCTCGTCTATCTGCAGTTCAGATTTATATCTTGCTCCTTTCTTAGAAGAATGGGACAAACAGTGCCAAAGGTTTTCTTCTGTGTATATGCACTTTCTAAGAAAAACTTTGACTCTCCACTTGTGTTTGCCATGCAAACATTCCAACAGTTGATATTTACTGACATGATATTCTGTAGACAAAGAATTTCAAAGCCCAGGTGGAGACTGAATTTAAAATTTGACCATATTTCCATTTATACCAGAAAGTTTAAACATCGACTAAATTTGCCTACAATTTAATATTCACACAACTTCAGCTTTCAATCAAAAGATACGAAAGCCTGGGTTGTGTTTTTTTTGGTTGGTTGGTTGGTTTTGTTTTTTCTTTGGTTGGTTTTGGGTTTTTGTTCGTTTGTTGTTTTGTTTTGATTTGGTTTGGGTTTGTGTGGGGTTTTTTGACATTGTAAAATCTCTCAGAATTCCAACATATTTTTTTTGGCATTCTGGTATTTTGGTATTCTGTATTTGGTATTTTGGTATTCTGTATTTGGCATTTTGGTATTCTGTATTTGGCTTGAGCATGTTAGGTCACTTCTAAACCAAAGTTCCCATATGGTCTGGAATATTTACTGTTGAAATAGGCAGTGTACACTTTATCTGGGTATAAACTGTTACCGTGATTATCAAACACAATTTGTGAATGGCTTGTCTTATGAATCTGGCTTTAAAGAACATCCATAAGCCACTGTTGTATCTCAGTGAGACAGGTTCATTCCTTTAGAAACATCACAGCAAACCATATGTGATGAACACACGCATTGCTGTAGTCTTCTGAAGGATGCAAATCCTTGTTTGGGACATAATAATATGGATTGTAAAATGGTCAATTTTATTTTTACTGATTCAGGGTGATGCTGGTGTTACTGGTCGAAAGATCATTGTGGATACTTATGGGGGCTGGGGAGCCCATGGAGGTGGTGCCTTTTCTGGCAAAGACTATACGAAGGTGGACCGATCAGCGGCATATGCAGCCCGTTGGGTGGCCAAGTCTCTTGTGAAAGCTGGGCTCTGTCGCCGTGTTCTGGTGCAGGTATGGTTTGGTATGAATGTTGCTTTTCTCAATCAAGTATTGCCTTTTCACTTTTCCTTGACTACACATCATATGAGACACCTTAGTAGAATCAGTCTTGGCAATGGCTTGGGGTTGAAGAAAGAAATACCTTGATGTGCTTGGTTCAAGACCACTGTAATGTCACTAATAGCCTATCAGCTTCTTGAAGCTGGAATATTTAATTTAGCTTTCATTATACTGGCTGTTTTTCTCAACATTTAGTGTCGACCCTCTGACTCTTACTGTCATGGAAATGAGCATGGGATGTCTGGATAATGGGGAATAAAGTTATCCACAGAGCTCAGCATCGTCAAAGTTTTCTCTTTTTTTCCTAGATGTACAACTGAGCAGATATGGGAAGTGAAGGAGACTCCTTCGTTTCTCTAAGATAGTTCATGGAGAAATCCTTTCTTCTGTTGCATACTGTTGCCCTCTAAGGTTCTTTATTTATTTGCTAACTATGGTGTCTTTCTTGCCTTAGGTTTCTTATGCCATTGGGGTTGCTCATCCACTGTCCATTTCACTGTTCACTTATGGAACTTCCCAAAAAACAGAGAAGGAGCTACTGGATATTGTACACAAAAACTTTGATCTTCGTCCTGGAGTCATTGTCAGGTATAGAAACACACAAAGAGGAACATATTTCGGCAATCACATCCTAGAAATTATTTCTTGCAAATTAGATGATACGGTGGTAGGGTCAGCCTCTTGAACTAGGATTGTTCCATGCAGTACAAAAGAGACTTGCTCTCATTCTGTCCTACTGTCAGCCATCACGGGTGATATATCTTATGGAGCTACCAGTGTGACAAAACTTTAAAGCCTTTTATATATATATACACACACATACTTTGACCCTATATAATATGTGAAATTCAAATAAAATAACTTTTGTATTCCAAGAATTTTAAGTTACTTTGCTGTGAGAAAGGATATGTTTTCTTTCACAAAAGAGATTGAAGGTTATTTAATCTTTTCCATTAAAATTAACAGTTCTCAATAAGAAGGACTTTTCCTGCAGCCCTAAAGTACTTCACAATTAAGTTTTGTTGTCACTTTTATGGTTCTCCATTAGACATGTTTTCTGGTGTGCTTGTCTGTCCAAAACATGCTTGCTTGACTAAGGGCTTGAAATGGATTTTAATGCTAGTTATCATGAAGTACCATCATGTGAAGAATTTTCTCTTCTTTTTATTATACACACAGGGATTTGGACCTAAAAAAGCCCATTTACCAGAAGACTGCATGTTATGGTCATTTTGGAAGAAATGAATTCTCATGGGAGGTTCCTAAGAAACTCGTGTTTTGACACTAGCAGTCACCCTTTAAAAACAGAAAGGAAGAGAAGTCCACTAATGATGAGGATGCTTCCAAAAATAAAATTTGACAACTTTGTAGTCAACAAAAGGAATTTTAGATTTTAAATGGAAAAAAGGAAAGGATATTTTATTGGAATTGATTTTTTTTTTAACCCTCAGTATCTTTCATTATCTAAGATAAAAAGGACAGAGTCTGGTTGGTTTTTTTTAAATCAGCATAACACAACAAAATGCAGTTTACGTTTTATTGCTGCTCTCTTGGTTCTTTTGATAAAAGCAAAATATGACTCAGGTACGCAAAACCAAATGCTGAACCTCAAACCTTTCATGGGCAAAGGTGAAGATGACTTTCCCAACTCTGACTAAAGATCAGCAGATCTCTTGCTTCTAATTAGACAATAGGAAATTCTGGGGTCCAATTTTCTTACTGGAGTTAGCGTTGCATACAGCTGGGGGTTGCTTTGATGGGAGAAGGCTGAATAGCGCATCACTGTATCTTGGCCTCTTTTGTAGAAGATGTTAACATATATGTAATATTTAAATCACCTTCACTGCATATATGCTGTTACTGTTGTGTTTCAATTCCCTGTGTTTTTGAAACAAGTATTCTCCTATAAAACAACAATCATAGAATAAAAAGCTTTTTTCCTATCATGTATGTAACGGTTCCTCTATTTCTTTTTTTTTTTTTTTTTAATGTTGCAACATAATGGACCATTATCTCAACTCAGCCTCTTATCCTCTTGTACAATTTCAGTTTACCGACATGATTGAATTTCATTAGCTATTGCACTTGTGATATGAATTTCTCTTTCAGTACACGTGTGATCAGTTTCATCTTTGTGATTAATAGAAACTTGGTGAAAAAGTAGATTTTTATTTTTAACTCTGGTTTCTGCAATGTGCTATTCTCTCATAATTTTTTCTTCCAAATGTTTATTTGCACGGTTTACTAGGTTCGATGTATTTTTGGCATAAAGTGTGTAGAAATAACTTCAAAACATCAACAACTTGCATGAGGTTTACATTTGGACCATTACCTCGTCCGGAAGTCTCTCACTAGCCACTAGATGGCTGCGTGTCCCTCCACAGCTGTGGGAGCAAGTCTGCATGGCCCTGTTTGTGTCGGTACTCAGGTACTACGCTTGGGCACCAGTACCCTGTTACTCCTGCTGGAGATAGTGACAGCCTCTCCTGATGGGTCAGGGAAGCTGGTGTGCATGGGGGATTGCATACGACCGCGATGGAGGACAAGGATGGTTCCATGACTATGTGCTATATATTGTCCTAAAAAAGTGGCAAAATACTTTTTGCAAAGGACTGTGGGTTAATCCCAAGTTTGTTTACATTGAGAGGGTTTGAGATCATATTTATCCTCTGTGATCAGTTTTGTATGTCAATAGGCAGTAAGGATGAACTTAATCCTGCTCTACAAGGGTTACCTGTGCATGGCCCCCAACAGTCACTTAATCCTAGCTTTGTGGTTTAAGCAGCATCTTGTTAGATCTTCTGCACTGGAGAAATGCACCCCATGTTTGTTTCCTAACTAAATTCCTTTGCACAGCATCTCCCAAACAGGTACTGATGTAGAAAGAGAGTGCCTGACCATGACGATCATTAAAGAAAAGCTACCATTCATTCTTCAAGTACATCACAAACACAACTTTTATCTGTTCAAGCCAGAAGTTGCTTCACTTTATTAATTATCTTAATGTGCTACATGGATTGTGTAAATTGAGATGAACAAGTAGTAGGTTTATGTGTAGCTCCTGATCTCCTGAGAACTTAGAGCATTACTCAATGGCCCTTTTTGGACACCTGGACCCGTTTTGGCAGGAAAATATCTTAATGTACAGCTGCATCTTAAAGAATGTATTGGCAAAAATGTCTCGGGGACTATTTTCCCAGCTGCATATTGCTCATATTGCAAGGAAGCAGACTGTTGTGTGTGTCAGCCTCAAAAATGTAAACTGCTTGGAGCCAGGTCTCACTGGTCTGCCTAGGAACGTAAACCTTGGCCTTCAATATTAAAGACTTGTTTATCTAACAAACTTTTACCTATTAGTACTGTAAACAAAGGTGTTTTACTGCTAATAAGGAAGTTGCCATTTATGCTGCCACAGAGGTCTTTTGTGGAACCGTTGCAGTCCTACGCATACCTATCAAGATGTCCCTGAGGTGGCACTTTGTTAATGCAATGGAGGCCTTGTCATTGGCTTCACTTCTTCAGGATCTTCTGGTCGTAAGGTGTTATGCTACAACTAGCAGAAGCAAGCAAATTAAAAATAAATAAAAAGAAACCTGAAAAAGTGCTATATAAATAAATGTGTTGCATAATGTGACATCAAAGCAGAATGTTCCTATCTCAACGAAAACAAATATCTTCAGGCAGACTGAACAGTTCTTCTCTGGCGGTGGCAGTAACAACCATTACCAAACTTGTTGGAGAGGGAGGGCGTGTGTGTCCAGCTGGTTTGGTGGGCAGGTGAGGTCAGCACAGAGGCTTGACAGTGGAGTGTCTCTGACCAGCTGTGACGGTTGCACTCGATCCCCTTAACCAAACTCGCTGTAGTTTGGTACAGATTCCAAAGGAGGCAAAGGCCTGAGCTGCAGCCAGGCTAAGAACTACTGTAGAAAACCCACAAAGGAGTGGAGTGACCCAGCAAGCATCGAAGCATATGAATATGGAACACCAATCAAGTGATTAACATATGAAGAGTGGATAGCTTTTCCAAGACTTAGTTATCAAGAAACAGAAAATTGTGGTTACAAGGAGTTTGGTACATAACTTTCCCAGGGCATGCAGTCTGACTATGAGCCAGCCACTTTATCTCATAAATGTGGGATAAAGCCTAAGTGAGCCTTTTTTGAGTTCTCCCTGCTAGGCAGGGTGGCTTCATGGCAGTGATCTCCCCTTGAGCTGGGACACCTCAAGGTTGCTCCTCAAGGCAGTGAGATGTTTTACCAATGATGGATTGTGGGATGAGCCCCATTTGAGTGCTTCCTGAATGGCAACTGGACTTCTCACCAAGCAACTTCCCCCTTGAGCAGAGACACCTCTCAAGGTTTCAGTTTCCTTACCCCAGACTAAGAGAGCTTCCTTACCCAAGGCAGAGGGACCCTTTATTTGCAACAGATGCTTGGTAAGTGACTAATAGCATACTGAATTAATGCTCATGAAATCCGTGTAGCTAATGCCATTAGGCATAGACTGTTGACCAAGTCTGGGATTAAGTCTGGATCCAGCCACACCTAGACACCTCTCTGGGAAAGAGTTTAGAAATCAAGGGGATCCATTCTGAACCTTGTGACTCAATACAAGGGTCTCCTTTACCCTTTTGTGACTCTGGTCTCTATGTAAATCATTCTAAATTAATTCTAACTCAGTTTTCCTTTGTATGTTTCTTCCACGTAGTAAGTAATAGGGTGAGCCTTGCCATTGAACTTTAAAAAAAAAAAAATCACCCTTTCCAATACCTTAGATGGTGAGTCTTTAAGTGATCTGAATCACTCACCTGTGACACAGGCTGTTGGGTGAAAGGCCACGACTGAAACCCGCAGCTCACAGATAGGGTCGGTCTGTCACACACCCAGCACATGAGCATTAACTGGCTAATTGGATTAATCCACCAGTACAGAGTAGAAATGATTGAACTTTTGTGGCAATTTTGCTGCCTATTCACCTCTTCTCATAAATGGATTATGAGCATATGAGGTTCATGGCTCCATTAAAAAATAACCCAAAATTACAAATAGAAATGCCATACCATTGCTGATATAATATGCACCCAGAGAGCAGGTATGCGGTTGGTGGCACAATATGCACACAGAAAGGAGCTTCATGTTCTTGGGACTTCCTTTTTTTTTTGTTTTTTTCCTGTTTCTGTTGCTGTTGCTGCTTGCTTTGGTCTGTATTTAATAAGCCAGAAACTGGAAACTGAAAACCATAACTTGCTTTCCTTACAAAGTAGCTTAACTCTGGGTGCTACAAGATATAGAGCACATCCCCTTGGTCCAAATCTGTTTAGCCATCATTTGATGTTCTGAGCTGTCTCTTAGAGCATGAGACACAGTGTTGAGCCCTGTGGGTAAGGCATACTTATGTCTTCTATATGAATGTTTGTATGTATGTGTGTGAGAGAGAGAGAGACAGATGGACAAACATGAACAAATGGGGGGGGGAGATGGAAAGATCAAGAGTCTGCATACTCTAAACATGTTTACAGTAAACCAGGTAATCTGAAAATTTCCCTGTGGCTTTGGCAGCAGCAGGGAAGCCAGGTGGCCTCAGTACCGTAAGAGACCTCCCCTTGCCCTCCCTAAACTCTGCACTGACTTCCCAGCAAGTTGGGCAATATGTGTATCCATTTAATGCCTTATCACAGCACTGCCTAGGAGCGAGGCACACTGTAAACCACCAGCGACCCACAGACATGCAGCTTTGTGCCTGACTCCAAAGCTTCATCTCTTAAGCTCCACAAGCAACAACTAACTAGCCCCTGGGTCTCACAGAAAAAAAATGCTGTTCAGCTCCTGTCCTCTCTGGGAAACACTGTTTTTTAATAAGTTTAGCGATTATTTTTGCAGGTTAAGACATTGCTATTCTTGAATATGACTAACAATTATTTAAATAGTGGCTGTCTTAGAGAAATGAAGCATCCCACTTGGGAACCCAGACAAGGTGGTCACAAAGAGGCGACCAGATTGAGAACTGTTTAGAATAAATCAGTATTTTTCCCAGTTTGTTCAAACTTAAGCCCTGATTTGTTCAGGTCTACAAGGTAGCACTAGGGCTGCAGAAGAGTGGCATAAATCCCATAAAGAAGTACTGGTATGTAGTATTTGGGGTTTGTGCATGTGTCAGGAGGGATTACTAAGCAGCTATATACCTGCTTCTGGTTGTCTTTTAGATTTTAATGCCATTGGAGCTTTTGCCAGTCCAGGTGAACATAAAACCATAGAGGATATCAATGACAGTCTCAAGGTAAGAGGTTGGCTGCATCAGCCAACCCAGTACCTGCTCTGCACACACCTTCTGTGGTGGTGGGAGGAGCAGGGCCTCACCACCTGCAGCTGGACGCACAGGCTGGGCAAGCACAACCTGTGTGTTGCTTTGGCAATGTCTGGCTCAAAACAAAAGTACGTGGTGGGGAGGGGAGCGAGATGAAAGAGAAAAAAAAATAAATATTAGTGTCATTTGTCCCTGCTATTTCTAGTCAAAACCAACGTCCTTGCAGGTGTATTTTCCAGTTTTGCTTTGCTGCAGTTATATAAAGTGTCTTGAACCTAAACATGCCTACTATGCCTAGCTTTTCAACCCCATTGTCAAATTTAAATAATAAATAAATAATAAATATTTTAACTACAAGTAAAGCCAGTTAACTGTAGCCTATGTTTTATGACTTAGTGTCCCTGTCTTCCATGGGCTAAGCATATCATGAAAGAGTGACCCTTGATTATGGCAGAAATGGTAAAGAAATACCAGGGCAGAGCCTATACCTTCCTTTTTTTTTTTTTTTTTTTTTTTGGCAAAGGTGTGAATGCTAAACAGCAATTTTATCTGTTTGTTTTTTTTACTTTT
>JANIJG010016603.1:0-37469 GCA_024611175.1 Megaceryle torquata | reverse complement strand
GGGGCAAAACATCATAAAAGAGTGTCCCTCTTTTTTGTGGAAAAAATTGAAAAAAAACACGGGGGCAGCCCCTACACTCCCTTTTTTTTTTTTTTTTTTTTTTGGCACACAGGTGAGATATCTGTCTGTAAACCAGTAACATGGAACTAATAGCTGGAGCTGGGGGCCCCATACTGTGAGATTCTGCCTGGAGTATCATTCTCATCACACGGGGGTTGAAAAAAAAGGCTGAGGGCAGTACTTGCCAAGGATGTGTTCTCCCAGGTGTTTGAGGTTGTTTCCCCCAGAGATTTGAACGATACTATTTTCTTGGTATGACTGACGCCCAGCAACATTTCTGTAAGCAGAGTTAGCCATTGCTGGCTTGTGCTTCAGCAGCTGCCACTGAAAACTGGCCTGTTTTCCTTGCATCTGTGTAATTTCAGAGTAACTGGTGTCTGTTATAGTGATGGCATGCACTTGTGTTTTGGCTGTGGCATTTACCACAGCTCTACGCTAGTCACGTATGTGCATAGACACAGGCATGGAGTGGAAGCTATTTATGTGAGTACAGAGCAACACATATTTAAAAATACAGGAACATGTGCTGTTGACACACATTCACAAATAGATATAATTTTACAAGCACACACATGCACACACAGAGCTCACAGTCTGTGAGCTGCCAGCATTCAAAACATAAGAACAACAAAGCAATGGTTTGTATAGAAAGAAGATACATGCAGTTGTTTACAAAGGCATTATATCATATACAGGAAAAAAACCACCCCAATCCATTCTGCTTCTCCTTCTCTAACTCAATATAATGGAAAAAAAAACTATTTAGCCACTGTTTTCTAAGAAAGTTACTGGATTTCTTCCAAAACCATGCAGGGAAATCAGTGTTACTTAAAGCTAGATGATTTTCAAGATCATTCTCATTCTACATTTAAAAAGAAAAAGGAAAAAAAAATTGTCCACATTCATAAATTAATTCCAAGGCCTTTCCTCTTAAACTTAGTCTTTTTCTCCCCTAACTCTCTAGAAATATTCAAAATGCCAAAATGAAATGATTGCCAAGGGTGAAAAAGCTTCAATCAACTTCCTTGTCTGGAAACTGCAAGAAACACTTGATCTCCTGCGCCCTGTTCAAAGAAATGTGAGGCCGTTCTGAACTGAAGCTCCTCTTTGCTGGATGTTGAACAAAGTGGCGGTGAAGTACAAAGAAAATTTTTTAACCTACAGTCAGAGTGAGCCAAGTGTCTGCGTTTCTTTAGGGGCCCGTCAGGAAATAAGATAAAGGACATTTCAGCAACAAGACAGAAATCAAAGTTGCTTAACCACTGCACTGGCAGGCATTTGGGAGGCACCAGCCTCCAATGCTGAGCAGCAACACAGAGTCATGGAGGCAGCAAGGCCAGCTCTGCCCTCCAGCAAGAGCCTCTTTTGTGTCTGGGAGCAGGCACGGCAGTCATATTTTTCTAATAAATAGTTTTGGCCAGAGTAGTACTGAAGGCTAGTGCTGTGAATGCAAATGACACTTTGAGCCACTCCACTTTTGTAATGTAACTGTGCCTGACAGGAGCTTCACTGTCACAGTGATAAGAGTTTGGAAAAAAAAAAAAAACAACCACCCAAGCAAAACAGGAAAAAAAGGTTTTACACAAATAAAAATGCTTCCTTTGACAAAGTTGACCAGTGGGGGCAGTTATCACCCATACCCAGGTCAGTGAGTATGCCTAAGGTTTGCTTCGGAAGGGGGACACTTTTATGCTCACTTTTATGCTGATACGACTTTTTTTCTGGCTCTCTCTTTTTTTTGTCTTTTTAATCCCCTCCAAAATTTGCAAGCAGCTACTCCCACTAGCCCCTAGAAATGGTGGGCTGGTTTGTGTCACCACTGGCAATGCTCAGTACTGCAAACCCAAGTGCAGTGAGGTAATGTTCATGGTTTATTGATGCTATATTGCTGCATCTATTCATTAATTTACAGGTGTTTATTGTATAATGCATAATTTAACAGGTTTTTTTTCCTCCCTTGGGGCAGGGACAGGTTTGTTTGTGTTGACCTTCATTTGCTGAATGTATCTTCATCTTACAGTTACCATGGTGTAGCCTAAGACACTGGGTTTTTTCCACATCTCTGTTTCTCAAGGGTTATGACTTTCAATTCCTCAGAAGAAATAGACTTGGTGTGAGTTGGTCTCTTCTCCCCGGTGACAAGCGATAGAACAAGAGGGAATGGCCTGAAGTTGAACCAGGGGAGGTTCAGGCTGGATATTAGGAAGAATTTCTTTACTGGAAGGGTTGTCAGGCATTGGAACAGCCTGCCCAGGGAGGTGGTGGAGTCCCCACCTTTGGAGGTGTTTAAGAGCCAGATGTTGAGCTTAGGGCCAGGGTTTAGTGGGTTTGACAGGGCTGGGAATAAGGTTGGACTGGATGATCTTGAAGGTCTCTTCCAGCCAGAATGATTCGATGATAAAACTGATGTTTCTATTGTAACAGTACCCTCAGAACCTCATCAAAATTGGCCACCACCTGCACTGTTCACTGTACAGTGAATAAAAGGCAGCATCTGGCCCCCAGCCAGCACTACTGCTTTTTTCATGTGCAGCCCAAGGGTTTTAAGACTGCTCCCATTGCCTCCAGTGAGCAATCTGTGACCTGAAGCAGGCTGTCTGACGCCATTGTTATTGCCTTAATTTAAAAATAAGTGTACATAAAGCTACAGGAAAGGGCTGATCTAGCTCTCCTATGGTTAATGGAAAATATTTTCCTGCTGACAACGTCTTGTAGCTAAAGCAGTTGTTTCGAAAGGGGCACCAAAACCAATCATCTAAGCACTTTTATTCCAAATTGAAGTTATTAGTCTGGAAAATGGGAATGCTGGTGCTTGTTTAAAGATCAGGACAAAGCTAAACAAAGTAATTCAGCGGCTTTTTTTGTTGTCATCTTTGATCTTTCCAGCCTCCGAGATGGCCATCAGTGGAGCTAAATCTGCATATTTCCCCACCAGCAGTACCTGTCTGAGCACATTGGCCTTCACTGAAACTCAGGAAGGTAGACATCTTCCTCAAAGAGCTCGGTGAGCAAGGCATTGGCAGCTCCAACAATGACAAGGAGGCTGATTGTATTGTCTGTGTTTACTGGCACCAAACCACTTGTGCCACAGACCCACCAGCCATCTGCAATATGACATCAGCATTTTGACAAGAGAAGCAAAGCAGTGAAATAATTGCTCAGACGTAAACAGTTTTATTTAGTTAGATGTCTGAAGATCATCATCACAATTTGACCTCAGCGCTTGGGTACAGATATAGAGGCTAAACTTAATCACATAGCTTATGGCAGAGAAAGTTTCCTTTTATGGCTTGCATTTATCTACCTGGAATTAAATAAGAATTAGAGTTATTTAATGAATGCAGTCATTAGCTAGGCAAAATAATTGTTATCAGAAATCTTCTGTCACAGGTTGTCTTTACTGAGAAATGGCCATACTTTTAGTTGCTTTCACAGTTGCCAATTAATCACTATTGTTGCTCTGACGATCATTAAGGCAATGCAAGTCACAACAGTTACTGGCTGTAGGGGTACAGGTCTTTAGTCGTGTGCCTGCTTGTTTGGGGGTTAAATCAGGCTGCACATACAGCTGTGCAGAGCTACAGACTTGAAGCACTGCAGTTCGTTGGTGGGACAACTCAGAAGTTTCTCTTGTGTTTATCAGCTTGAGGACATCCCACAGAAAGACATAGCATTTAAGTATCTTTCTATTCCCTTCCAAAAGTGCCAAAACTCACACAGTGTCCTCTATGCTTGCTGTGACCGGGCAGAATGGCAGGAAGCACATAACACCTTGATCCAGTACAAAATGTACAATCCCAGAACTGGGATCGCCCTAAATGAGGAGATATTTAAATCATGTCTTCTCTGCAACAAAGATGAAGAAGGTGGGTATTGAGGGCCCTGCATGAGAAACTCTCTAGTTCCTGTGCCAGCTTTGGTCTCCTTTGTTCAGATGCTGTGGGGCAAAACCATGGCGGTTCTGGAAAGCAAGTCCTATTAACCCTTGGTTTGCTCTAGCAACAGCTGTGCCCACCCTGTGGGATCCTGGGTTGAAAATGCTCTTCTGTGCTCACACATCCTTGCACTCCCTGGGTATATGGAGTACACACCCCTGTGGGGCCTTCCTGTAGGCAAAGGCTGTGGTTAACACAAGCTGTGGCTTAGCTTTGGAGGGAAAGTCCAAAAGCAGCCAGGGTCTGGCTGGTAATAGAGTTGGGATGGGCCATATTTAGGGTAGAGCTCTTGGGCTTTGGGCTGACCTGCTCTGGTCTCAACACAGTAGTGCTGGGGCAGTGCTGGTCCTAGCCCAGTGTGACTCTAGCTAGTCATCCTCCCTGCTTTATCCCCCTCTATTTCTAAACCTGGCCTAAACTGGAGCAGGTTTGGCTGTTGCCAGCATTAGCAAAAATTGTGCTAATCATCTAAATTTGTAACAGTTCTAAACAAGAACAAATATGGCAGTTTTTGTTGTTGTTGATTCCTCTCCTGAAATACAAAACCACTTTTACCTGCTCCAGTCCTCCTTCTTCTGTGAGCTTTCTCTCTCTTACACACCCCTGCATGCTTCCCCCATGTGCACAGATTAAGTGGTGTGAAGAGCAGAAAACCCAGGCCGTTGTCCACAAGGCTCTTGGTGCAAGTGACGACTGAAGACAACTGGTGATCCAGTTTATTTGTAGAGCTGTAGCTACAGAACAGACCTGCATGTAAATTATTATGAAGTCTAAACAAAAAGCTTAGCTACAGCTTGCTTGGTTTTCAGTGGAATCTGTGCTTGGGGTTTTGTTTTCATTTTGTTCTGTTGAGCAAACACTGAATCCATGGATGTGAAGACAGCTGTCTCTTCTGTTTGTGTTTCCTTCTCTTCTTTAGGTTTTTCCTTGTTTCTGTGAATTGCTTAGACACAGGCAGCATAGCTACACAAGACATGATGTATAATTGAACTTTACCTCATTAATTAGCTAAATGATTCATATATATAAAAATACACACTATATTTCAGACTCAGAATCCAGTCACTACAAGAAAAAAAAAAAAAAATTGGTTGCTCTTGGGCTCAGACCCAGTCATATGACTATGAGTGTAGCAGACAATTACACCAACAAAAGGATGAGTTGGCTGCCTTGTCTGCTTATAAACTATGAGGCAGTAAATTAAGTCATTGAGTTGGAGACAAAAGTGCTGTAGTCTTAAAGAAAAGCAACGGGTTTTTTTTCAATCACTGTTGAGATTGTTTCTATCTGGCAAACAAATATTTCTACCAAATTTCATTTCCAGACAATTCATTATCAGTTGATGCTCAAATTAAATGTGTGAAGCATTGAGTACTTCCCAGTATCATTTTCCTGCTGGTGCTAAAACCCATTTTTCTCTGAGTTATATTAAGCTACCCTAGCATTTTCCAAATCAACCAAGAAGCCCAGGATTGGATTTCTTGAGGAAATCAAACCCATTGCTCTTGTAAACTAACAGAAACTGTTCAATCTGTGCATCGGAAATTCTACTAATGAGCACCCCACAGTGTGGATGAGTTAGGCTGAAAAGCTTTAACCCAGTGTGGCATGAATTTGGTACTAAGCTGGAGATTGGGGTGCTTGAGGTTTTTTTCATAAACCTGCAGAGAAGCAGTTTTGTTCTATTGCCCTATCCAAGTTATTATTTAAATATGAGAAAGGGAAGTTGAACCAATAAGCCTATGTGACACAGTTAAAAACTAAAGTAAACTTAATCACATTATTTCCCAGAGTAAATTTGCATAATGTAATTCAGGCAAATAGCTGCTGTATGTCTGCAATAACTCTGAGTTGTGTCTGGCTGGGCATGTCTGAGCTCCAGCTCTAACCCCAGGATGGGGAGGGTTTATGTTGTGGCACTTGGGCTTTGCAGAGAGAGGAAAATCCGTACAAAAGGAAAGAAACAAAGACGTTAGGCAAGTAAATTTTCAGATCTGACAAAAGAAGCACAAGATGTTTATTAATTGCACCATTCTCTGTTGTTTTTATTTTTTAGGTTTCACAGTACAATCAGACGAAACCACTAGCTCCCCAGTGTACGCTGCATGCATTTGCTATGTCCACTTGCATAACTGTCAATCATGTCCCCTAAAGGCTTTAGTAATATTTACAATGTAACTATAGAAAGGGTGGCTTTCCTGATGTTATTGAAGGGAATACAATGCTGTATTATGCTTACTTTCAGTCGTGTTTTCAGTCCATAATTGTGCAAGAGAAGAGGTCAGTCTAGGAATTAACCCAACGATACTAAGTACAACATAGTCCAAAACTGGAAGGCAAAGTGCTGAGAACTGTAGTACATGAAGGCAAAATTATACACATTCTCTTTCCACGGGAACTTAGCAGCAATAGACTGGGAAACCCATCGCTTTTGGATGGATCTTATGCAGTAGGAGTGATCCTGAGAGATGTTATCCTTCTGAACTACCCTTTAAAGGGCTCGGTGATGTTACAGCTTGCACCAGGGGCTGGCTCATGCTTGTTACAGCTTGTACCAGGGCTGGCTCACACTGAGCCGTGCAGCGAGATCTGCGGCACACGCTTCATTCTCCAGATCACCACCGCAGCGGGTGGCAGAACCATGAGGAAACTCATTATCAGCACTGCAGCAAAAATGACCAGCAGTATTTCCCACGGGGCCAGGATAGTTTCCACCATGATTTCCTCCATGTCAAGAGTCTGAAGCTGTAGAGCAAAAAATACACTGCATTGCTTTCTTGCAAATAGGAATTACGACTGCATAGATATGTTTGTTTTAGCCAGCATAGGGCTTATTTTTATCTCATCCTGAAGAACAAAACTGTTTTCCCCAGCTGCAGACCCCAGGAGAGCTCTTGCTCGCGCTCTCTGTCCCCCTGAGACCCTCTATGGAGCACCAGCCTGCCTTTCCCTTCTGGGCTCAGCTGCAGTTGCTGATGCTGGTGTAAGACACTACGTCCGGTTCCCGACTTTGGAGCAAGCCTTCATCACCTTCTCTTTACAACTTTGATTTTAAGGCCTTCCCCTTCCACACCACTACACAAAATAATTATTACATGGACATATATCAAAGCAAAAGCTGAGAGTGAAAGGACACAATGGAAAGAAGTGAGAACTGTAAATTATCCGCCGTCAGAATGTCTACCTCTTTTTCCCCCCTCTATAAAGTAGGCTTTCAAAACTTTTTGTTTGCCAGAGAGCTTCAACAGACACTGAGTAGAGTTACATGCTTTGGGAATGGCTACAGATATATTTTAATGAAACTGTTAAATCTCTCAAAAATGGGGTTTTATTTTAAATAGTTTAACCAAACAAGTATGAGCTTAAGATCTACATAGATTTAGCAGCCAAGGAAGGGGTGTATGTGCAGAGTAGAAGCAGAACTAGTAAGTTTTGAGTCTTTAGTTTTGCAAAATAGAAAGAGTAGACCAGTTAGGAAGGAGTTAAATCATGTTGGTTTTGAGACAAGGAGTCAGGAGTGTTTGGTTTTTCCTTTTAGTTAATGGAGGGCTCAATTCAATTCCTTCACCCCAAGACCTACACACCTGAAAGCCATAACAAAGTCAAAGCCCTAAGGAGGGTGTATAAAAGGTGGTGGCCAGAGGCTGAATAGGTTTTTTCCCCTCCCCCTCGTCCCCATGCCCTAGCAGTAAGGAGGCTTCCTGAGGAGCTGCAGTGTTGCCTTGGGCAGGGGAATTTGGCCGGAGGAGATCTCAGGTTTGTCTGTTGCTTTTTTCCAGGGAGAGTGGAATACTTGGGTCTCTATCACTAAATCCTGACCTGTGTGTCAAGGAGAAGACTGAAACAGGGTTTATAGAACATACTTAGAGAGAGTAGAAGAATTTGATTAGATATGGGAAGACACTGACTTGCTACTGCTTTTGTACATCACTTCAGAGTGCTCAAACCGGCCTCACCTCCACCTTTTGCTGCGGCCTGGGAGAAGCAGGGGGTGTCTAGTAACAAATGTGGAGGATTTAAGTAATGCTGCTCTTTTAACAAAAGCTAGCTACCTGCTTAGGTTGACTCTAGATGGAGTCTGTCCTGGCTGCTAAGTGAATTGAAATCTGGTGACAGCCTTTCTTGTACTTTTACCTTCTCCTCTTGTTACTGAAGTAACAGTTCAGGCTTTTTTTTTTTGAGAGAGACACAGACTTTGATAATGGAAAACACGTTTTTCTCTCCAGGCTCAGTGCCTGCCTAGGCAGGGTTGGTGTCTGTATTGCAGCAGTGCCAAGACCTTCCCAGAACCCTCAGCTTTCACAAGGTTGTGTCAAGTTTTACAGTTAGATTAATGCCAAGTTTGCGAACTGGGGAAAAGTAGAGAGGCTGTGGGTGAAGCTCCTCTAGTTCAGAGCCTGGAGCATATTCACAGGTGCCACCTCCTTGCCAGCTAAGCACATACCTCCTCAGGACAGCCACTTGTGCTGGAATGCTGCCCACCAGGTTTGTTCCCTGCAGTGTTCCCAGCTGTTCTCTGTGGCTGTTTTCACCTCAGCTACAAAATAGCTGCTCGTTTTTCATCTGTTCAGACCTGCAGCTCTGACTGATGTGGGCTGTGCTCTGGAGCTCGTTAGGCTGTGTGATAGTCTGACCTTTCTTGTGGCACTCTTGATTTTGTTCTGCTCTCTCCCACTGGTTGGTGGGTGAAGGTGTGAGGCTGTTCACAACCAGGAAAGGCAGCTGTGGGAGGATGTTTGCACTCAGAGAGCTCTCTTGTGCTGCTTCACTGCTGCACACAGCTGCTGCCCTGGGAATATCTGAGGTGGGCCTCTTGTCCTTTCGTTCCGTTTCCTGGTTATTTCCCTATCAGACATTTTCTGTTAACCTCTTGCTGCTGCTACTTTTGCTTCCTTTTCCAGCTTTCATTTCAGCTCTTGTTGTTTGATATTTCCTTCCCTCCTTTGTTCCCGTCTTCCAGTTTTATTGCACTTCCCTTGTTTGGATAAGCAGTTATTCAGCCGTAGTTTGCATGGGATATCCCCTGTCCCTGTTTTCTGTTCTATTGAACCCTCACCAGCACCTGACTAAAGGACAAAATCCACTGAGAGCATCCACTGCTTCCCCCAGCTGCCTGATCTGGTGAGGATGAGAGCAGAACACCACCCCTTAAATCCTGGCTGAGGGAAGGTCACACAGCAAACCTCCAGTGATCTTCAGGTGGGCTAGATACCATATCACGTGGGCAACAGAGGTCCTAAGGCACCCTGGATGCTGAGGGTGAAAGAAGACTCTGTTCTTTTCCTTTGGTGAGAAGGTTTGAGGTGAGGAATCTGAGGTGGGCTTGAGGACACAGTCAAGGCACTGTGGAGAAGGCACCCCTTTGCTTCACCCCTTCATGAGGAAGACATAACGTATTGCTATGCTTGCATAAGGGATCACTGTCCTGGAGTTGTACCACTGTCAGAGGAAAAAAAGGTCAGACAAAACAGCCTTACATGTGGCTATGGGGGGAAGCACTCACTGGGAGGCAGTGCAGGGTTTCTGTCTGCTTTGCTCCTGAGGAGCTGAAATATTCTGCAGACAGAAAATAATGGTGAGGGTGATATTGCAGAAGCAATTGGGAAGTGATGGGAAGGTCTGTGATAGCATGGAGATGACACGAAGGCTGTAAAGAGCAGCAGTTCATTTGCCAAGGGCCTTGTTCACCTATCAGACTAAGTTGGCTTTAGCTAGAAAAGCTGCTGATGGCTAATAATTGATAGTAAGTAGTATATAATGTCCACAAGCTATTAACTTGTCCATCACCCACCTAGTCTGTGTTTTCCCTGCCCTCATGCTCTCATGTTCTAAAGCTTTGGGCTCTTAGCTTGTGACTGCCGCACAACCCCAGAGTGCCTATGTGGTCTTTTTGGGGACTGAATGCATCAATAACTCTTCATAACTATGCCTATGTTACAAAAGGGTCGTGTCATACATGAGTATTACTAAGACATATCATAAATTAATGACAGTGGAATCCATTGCAAATAGGTGCACTAACAAGTGAGCCTGCTAAACTGTGGTGCTGTGCAATCAGCAGGTGCAGAGGCTGGAGGCTGTGACTCAAGGACCCTTCTAAAAGTCCCTTACCTAAGTTTCATTCAGCACAGCTTTAAAAGATCTGGGACTGCTCAGTTGACAAACATTGTCAGTGTTTGATGCACATGGGCTGCGTGTGGTTAAATAAACTTTCCGAACAGTCAGTAATCCCAACAGCTTCCTAAGCCTCTAAGGTTTGATTATGGGAGGGTACGAATGAATCAAAATATCAGTCAACCAAAACACAGCTCTAGAAATACAAAAGCAGCGGTGTTTCCTTCAGAATAAATATACAGTCACTGGAGCTTTGCAAGCAATTTATCTCGACTGAAATCTTAATCAGTGAATGTGTGAAGCCTATCAAATCTGGTCTCTAAACCACAAAATATTTTGCAGCGAAGGCTGCTCTAGATCTGTCCCCTAAATTTAACAGCTGGATACAAGAGTAAAGGCCTCTGCAAGGATTGGAGCAGAAGGCAATAAATAGAATGCAATAACTGACTGAGTTAGAGAAGTATACAAGAATGAAGGCATTTGGGGAGGGGGAAGGGGAGATGCCTGCTAGAGAAGTGTGATTTCTGGTTATACCCTCCATTTCTAGTTTCATTTAAGATTTGCCTGAAGCTACACAAATTAGCTGTTTTGTTTTCTGAACTATAGTTGTTGGAAGACCTTCTTTGACACTAGCACAGTGGACAGAATCCTTTCTTAGAAAAATGACAATTCTATCCATATATTCTCCACAGAAAACAAAATTATAACCTTGTTATATAATTCTAGAAATGAAGTTGGTATGCTTCATTAACTGCATATGTTTAATGCCTTGTAAAAATGTAGATCTTATATTGTGGATTGCTTCACTGCTCCCTTAGCTCAGATCCATTCATGAATTGTAGTGTCTTTAAGCTCATGGCACAAGACTATTGTAGAGGATTATGTAAGGGGAAAGAAGAGACTTTTCACTATAGTATATTTATTTAGCTGATATACTTGCCTGCCAGCTTACAGCCTGCTGCACTATAGAAAAGCCAGAAAATACTGTTTGACCATTTGATGCGAAGCCTTAACTTTTGATTATTAGACAAAAACCTCCTAAAAGCAGATGGAATGTTTTACTCTTTGGCATGAGCTGCTCTCTTACAGTGAAATAGATGGGCAGGGTGCATCTGAGACAGCTGCCTTGTGGCTTCTGCCCTGCAAGGAATCTAGTCCAATCTTTCCCCACCAGCTGAAACTATTTAAGGATGCTTGTCCTCCCCGCTTGCATGAATTTCTGTACTGAATATAATCTTTGATTCTAGCTGTAATGAACCTATGTTAAGAAGTCAGTTCTTTTTCTCTGCCTTGTTTTTTTTCAAGGAAGCAATAGTGTTATGCAAAAAAATGCTTATTTGCAGTCTACAGAAGTAGTGTAAAGCCTTGCAACAGCCTTTTGAAGCTTGCAGGGGGTCATTGTAATATGAGAAGGTCCCCAAGCAAGATGTTTGTGGGAGGTGGTGGCCTCTCCATCTGTTACTTGCTCTCAGTTGTGATTCGCCTGAAGATCTTTTTGCATGGGGCAGAAAGATAATCTGGTAACTGAATTTGTCCTCCTCTAAACTTCAGAATAGTCGACTATCAAGTAGTATTTTTTTTCCCTCTCTACTTGGAAAGGTTACAAATCTAGTACTACTGGCTAACTCTGGGAAGAGAAAAATAAGTTTCAGAAATGACTGAGGAACCTAGTAAGCTTCTAAGTGCAGCCACCAAATGGCAGAATGGATCACAGCCTGCGAGGCCTGTTTCATACTGGTGAACTGAGATATATTTTCTCTTGTTTCTATCAGGATACAGCACTTAATGTCAATCAAAAAGCATCTGAGAGCAAAAAGACTTCCCTCAGTTTGAAGCAAACAAGAAATGTGGGTAAAGACTGCTTTTCCTCATCTTCAGTTCCAACAGAACAGCTGCAATTTCTTTATCTCCATCAACGTAGTGTTTCAGGTTTACAACAATATGTGCATGCTTTTGGAAAGAACTGATTCTGTGCAAATCCTGTGACTCCGAAATGTTTTCTGGAGTTAAATGACTTCAGAGGAGAACCCCAGCGCCCGCAAGAGAACAAGCGAACTACTTGGTGCTGCTCTTACCGAGTAAAAAGCTTGCTGCTACATATTTGTAAGCAAGCATAAACGTGCCTCAGGCTGACACCTGCTTACAGGCTTCTGTGTCTGAGTATTTATGGAAGCACATCAAGGAAATTAGACCCTTGACTAATGTCCAAACAGGTGAATTTGGTGTTTAATTTTGTGCTGGGTGGCCTGATCTAAGATATTTGTTTCTAGTGTAACTTGAAACCCTTGGCAAAAGCATCAGGTTCTTTCTACTCCAGATGTTTCTTGTAGGCAAGAAAATACTGACAAATGTAGGCATATGCGTCTCGGTGGTACGCGTCATTTGCAAAGACCTGGCTGGAAACACCTACTGGGAGGCTTAGTCTTGCTGTTGTGTCTCAAGCAGGTAGCAGGGTGCTGGTGTTTATCGCACGTCTTATCAAGTAATCACAATTTGCTTAACCTCTTCCACATTCTGTGTTGGGGGGAGAAGGAGGAAAGAGAAAAACTATTTGTACATCAAAGACAATCATTGTGGCTTTAAGAAAGACCAGTCAGTCAGAACAAGGTTTCTACAAGGGCTCTAGGCCATTCATTGTACTGTTCAGTAGGGAGAATGAACCTTTTCCTTCTCCATCCGCAAAGGCAGGGTCCTATTCAGTACAGGCTTGGACATTTATTACTAAACCAGACTGAAGTTAGAGGAGACACTACAAAAGAATGTATACATAATGTAGTTGTAGTAGCCTTTTTTGGCTAATGACCTTGGTCACAGACTTATCTTTATGCAATCAAGTGACAGTGCTCAATCACCAGTTTGCCTGATGGAGATTAATCTCCTGGTGTAGATTAACACGATCAGACGGGATAAAAATCACAATAGTACTAAACAAAATCATAACTGATATTCAGTCTTTAACATTTCAGAGGTATCTCTTTACACAATCATTTTGGATATTTTAGTAGGCCAGAAATTCCACTAAATTGTGCTAGTTAAGTATATCAGATCATACCAGATAGGAGGTATTGAATTTCCAGTATCTTATACAAACAGGGCTTATAGCTTATGTAGGGAGGGATTTTACTGTCTGGATGTGGGAGTTGCCTAGTTAGATACAAAGATCAACTCTCAGTTGCTTTAGCACAACTGGAGCTGCAGAACTCTTCCTACTTTGCAGAGGTGAGAGCACCTCTTCTCCTAGGCATGTACTCATTTTAGCAGAACAACAAATCAAAAGGGCTAAACCAGCAACAGCAATGAACTTGTTCTTCTTCCTGCTCTACTCTGACTTAAATCTTTAGCCTTCAAGTAGGGAAAACAAGTATTACTGTGCTAACAAAGCTGCCAGCTTCCTATTTGTATTTGAAGATTATTACACATGTCTAGACTCATTTCTGAAGAGGTCATCACTGCTGCAATGTCTGCAGCGTGCCCTCTACCAGGGTGCACTGCAGAAAGGTGAGTTCTATGCCACTTTGATGGCTGTATGTTGTAAGCAGAAGCAGCAAATGGTAAGAATGTGAAAAGTTCTGAGACCTGGATTTCTTACACAATAATTGACTCAAAATGAGGATCATGATCAAGAGGTAACTATACTGCAAGTCAAAAGTGTCACTTAAAACTCTTGTAAAAAAAAAAAAAACCAAAACAAAACAAAGTTATGAGTTTTAGTACCTTAGAGAAAATGTTGTATTTCAGCTAAGTAAAACCTCAGAAAGATCTAATTAATAACAGTTTTGATCTCTAGAGAGCCAAAGCTTTCAAAATGATTTATGAAAATACTCAGAATCGTAAAATATTAATAGTAGTATCACTAAATTTGCTTCTATTATAAATATCTCCAACAAGTAACAACTGAATGAAGTTCTAAGCATTTTGGTATTCATTTTTCAATGGAATTCAGCCTTTATAAAGCATGTTGTAGTTTTATTCTGATTGCTTTTAAGTTAAACCTGTGTATATCTTAACTTTCTGTGAGTAAAGTCACTACAGGATGCAAATCTAGCTTAAAGATTTTTTTTTAATATGAAGTTTTTGTGCAGATATCAGAGGTATAGAATTTGGGAGAAAATGTTATAAAGGTGTGATTGAGAGAGCATATTTAATAATGCATACTGCTGGAATTCTGCTGATCATGCCTTTAGCTGCAGTATGCTTTCCAGAGTAAGCAGGTGGCTACAATGAAAATGCAACAGAAGTTTCTCGTGCGTTATTTAAAATCACTTTACTCTATTCATGTAAATTCTGATTTTTGTATTTCATCTAATAAGGTGGCTTTATGGGTTACCTCACAGTTCCTGGCATGTGTCTGTTAGCTTTCTGACTCTTGACTATATTGCAGAAAGGTGTCTCGTGTATCTGTGAGTCAAACAGCCATTTCCTGTTCTGCAATATTTAGACTTTTAAACACTTTTGAATAAACTTACACAAACTGAAGTTTTGCTAACTTTGAAAGGAAAACAAAGAATTGCCCTACATAGTGCGCTTGCAGACATAACTGTATGACCATTTAGCAAGCTATTTTGGTATTGGTGAACTTATCCAGCTGCTAGTCATGTAATTTATTTTAATTTCCTCTTCACCCCTTCCCTGCTGACAATGGATTCACCGACTGAAAAATAATTTAGCTATCCCCTTATTTTTGCTGAAATGCCAGCAAGCAGTTGAACTAGAATTGAATATTTGCAACTTTATCAACTATTTGAACTAAACTCTGTCTTTCTCTAAAGCTTGTGTGGTCCTGTAGGCATTCAGCTCTTTCCCATCCACTCTTACCTTCTCAGCATTCTCAAGGTGTCTTGCGAGTCTTGCAGTTAAAATTGAGTTGCTTTGGGTGTCCATCCTCGGCTGGCAGGCAGCAAGAGTGCCTGTGAGAGAAGGTGTTCAAGCTGCCAGACAAAGCAGGGAGGGTGAGGGCAGCGTCCCCTCAGCTGTGCGAGGCTCAGGTGAGCCCGGCAGCCTGCACAGGTACTTTGTTTGTACAGCGGTGCTTATATCGCCTCCCACTTGGTGTTCTTAAAGTGGCATGATCCTTCCCAAGGAAAGGATGAAGCAGTTCTGCTTTGACCACAGTTTGCTCAGAATCATAAAACAATAGCTAGCTGTTGACACATGCAGAAGCTGCTTTAGGAGACAGTCACTTGCAGTGAAAAATGATGGCCCATTTTTTTGCCAGGAAACAACTTGGCCTTTCCTTGTAAATCATCTTATTTACTCAGAAGTGAATAATCTGATAATAATAACCAGTCAGAATCTGACTTATTTAATGAGTAGCACGTGCAGCCTTCAGAACATGAGGGCTGATACCCCTAAGGCTATTGCAGATCCAAGGAGTTCATACACCCAACTCTCTTCTATGGGTGTTCAACAACCCGCTTACTACTTATAAGCTGAGCTTTATTTAAGTATTTGAAAAATTACAACTACAGTCAGGCTGCCGGAGTGAAAAAGCACACAGAAAGCCTTTTACAGGCTTTGCTAAGCCAGCTCTGACTCTGCTCCATGCTGTTGTGGAGGTGACGTTACGCAGTCCCTGAGAACTGGCCCTGTTAGCTGTACAGGGTACTGCATCTCGTACTTGTCTGGTGGCCTTCACATCTTTCCTTGCCAAACTGTAGCCTGGGTTGAAAATCCATTGGTGGGGACAACTCAGTCTGTGCAACTATCTGTCCTAGAAGGGATATATCCAAATGGGTTTGCACCTACTGAAACCAAAGTTCAGACTTCAAGCAGGTTCCTTTAAGCCCTCAAAGCCACCTACAGGTCAATAGGGGCTTTTAGAACTCCTACAAAACACAGAAAATATGAACTAGGGTATTTTTACAAAAAATAACAGCTGTTAAAAATTTTTTCACGAGGGATATTTTTATAGAATTAAAAGCAACTTTCTGAATATTTGCTTGGGGGAAAAAAAATTGTTTTCCACTGTAGGAGGCAGAATCTTTTCCCCTCAGGCTTGACGTGCCATTTCCATCTCTTTTGATATTTGACTTGAATATTTCATTGATCTTGCCAAAACCAAGTGCCTTTTTAAGTTTCTTTCCAAGAAATCAGCTTATTTTATTTTTTAACTCCCTCTTAAGATTAAGATGACTTCAGTTTTACTTAATCCTGGTGGTGGTGTCATCACTCTCACCTTTGGAAGCAGTGCTCTGCATTGGCCGAAAATTCAGCGAGATCACACAGCTTGGCTTGTCAGCAAACCACGATACGGTGCATGCACAAGCACTGGTAAATACATGGCAAATGGTGGCAGACTTACAAGGCACAACTGGTATTTAATGAGTGGATTAGGCTTTTAAAATAAGTTCATGAGTGGATTAGGCTTTTAAAATAAGTTCATAAGTGTCTCGGAACTAACTTGGAAAGAAACAGTTGCCAGCCTTGGGGAAACCTGTCTTTCTACAAATCAGAGGGATACTGTGCTGGCCTCTTACTCAGATTTAGGAAATAAATTAGGTGCCCAAATGTTCAACTAATCTGCATTTCAGCCCAAGACCACTGCTGCCAGACCTGCCCGCTGTCATCAGGGTTGCTGGAGGGAGCAGCTTAGGCAGGGTGAGAAATATTTGCTTTGAGGTTTTACATCCTCATTCAGTGCTACAAGTGCTACAGGACACAAGAGCGTCTGTACGAGGCTAGCATCTGTAGCTGTGGAGTAACAGATGGAAACCTTTATCCTTTTCCCTGGGAGTCCATAGGGGTAAATGCCCACATGTGGGGTGCTGGCGGAACAGTTCTGCTGTGACACACGTTGATTAGACTGACAGTGAGAGCAGCCACTTTTTCATACACTTGTGATTAGCCCTAACTTTGAGATAACTCTGTAACCACCTGGAGATAAGCAGGATAAACCCAAAATACTTACCCTGCCTTCTAATGTTTGGAAGGGGTCCAACTTCATTCTCAGGCTGAACTTCCTAAGCCTTATGGGACAATGAGTGGAAAGCTACTGTGTGAGGTGATGCCTGTATTCCTGTTTCCTCATGCTCGTGGCAGAGTTAATTTCACAACAGGAGTCACGCAAGGCTGAAAACTGTGGGCGGGTGAGCTGACGGGTACAGGCAGATACTGGTGAACTGTAAAACATTTGTGAGTAAGTTTGAAACTGAAACAGTACCTATGGTCTCCTGAATCCTTATTTGCCCTCTATGTACCTGTTTCAACTGGGTTAACACAGCAATGTAACAGTCTACCTAGACCTTACATGATATAGGATTCAGTAGTTTGTATTTTGGCTGTGTTGTCCAGAAACCAGGGCATTAGTTAACAGCTTGTAGATGTCCTTATGTGCCAAACAGATGCATTGTTGGAAAACTGAGGACTTTGCTCACAGCAGTTTTCTCTTTGCATATGTTGGGATAACCTCACAGCTCCTGGAAGTAGGAAGTCATCCTACTTAGTATGCATAACTGTGATGAAGGATTTGAATACTGCTGGAGGGAATAAGTAAGGAACCTGCAGACCACCTGCAGGCACCAAATTGTTCAAGCAGAAAGGTGTCTTGGTTTGACATTAGCCCTATTGCATTAATCATCCCAAATACCTATAAGATAAACTGCTTCGTTTGCAGGTAGTAACAGCAAGAATGATTCACAGGGCATGACATCAAGCAGAGGGATGAACAGAGGCCAGGAAGATCCATGCCTTGTCACAGAGCAGGTGGCAAGAAGGTGCACTCAAAATATTTGAGTAATCGAATTTAAGCCAGTGCAGGAATGTTGTGCATAGACAGTTGCTGCTCTGGAATTACAGGGATGAGCTCCAAGTAGCCCCTCCACTGGTTCCTGCATTCAAACCAGTTGTGAGCTCTCCTTCCTTCCACAATTACCTTCATACTTTGACTCTTCTGTCTCCCTGTCACACAGAGGATGAGAGGAGGCAGTCTGGCTCTAGAGCTGGATGTTTCCTTGCTCAGCTCTCTGTGACCATGCTAGAACCAACGAAACACCTGGGAGTGTGACAGACAGCCAGACATTTGGCTTTATATACAGAGGCATGCCCAGATGCTCAACCAGCCTTTGGTAGCAAGTCATGGAGCTTATGCCAGAGCCTTCATTGCCTAAGCTACTTTGAAGTCTGCTCCAGAGGAAGGAAATCTAGATGCCTTTTATACCTCACAATCGTGAATCTAGCCTTAGGAATACTCAGCTGCACTAGGCGACTGGACTCTAGTGACAAAGTTATTCAGAAAGCTTTGTCTGAATCCTTTAGCTTGAGGGTGCAGGCTTGGAGCAGCTTTTGCAAAGAGTGAAGAGTATAGGCTGCTTCAGAAAAGTAGGCATCCAGCAAAGCTTAGCCCCATGGGAATCCCAATGAGGGTTTGCCAAGCAGCTCTGTGGTGCCCAGCTCTGAGTCTCTCTAGCTTAAAAACCTGTCCTTGTCACAGCTCTGCTCATCTCCCTAACGCACGTGGGCACTGTAAATCCTGTTGGCTCCTGTGTGTTTTCTTCCACATGCATCCCACAGGGCATGTGACCTGGGACTTCTTGGTCTTCTAACACCTTGAGTCAGGGAAACAATTAGGAGTTGGTGAAGACATTCAGGACAGGTGACTTCTGGCCACCATGCTTCAGGTATATGAAGGTTAAAGATGTGCTGACTAAAGCTTTCCCATGGGAAATGTAACACGGGTGAGCCCCCCTTTTGCTCATAGCTCTGTGTCACCCTAACAGCACTGCTTACTGCTTCTTTCAGGGCATCTGTTATGAGTGAAGATAGCCAAAGAAATGCAGAAATGAGCAACATCGATGGTAGCAGGAGTGTCTGTACTGGCAGGTTTGATGAGGGAAACTCACAGAAAGGGATCAAAATACACACAACTTAGAGGCTTGTGGGTAAAGTGGTGCTGGAAGACCTTGTGGCTGCAAGTCACTTCAGGTACGTGCCCAGGAAGTCGACTTTTTGCTCTTGTAGTAAGTCAGCAGGCTAACAGGAATTCATAGGCGGTCATATCAAGAAACTAAATGGGCAATGAATAACAGAACAGAGAAAAAGGCCACTGCATTGAGTGTAAGTAATTTCCTCTGTGTGGCTAACATTTGTTTAACAGACAAATCAGGCTGAGAAAGAGTGACTATTATTTTTAATGCTGCATTATCTGAGTTCACTAGCTACAAATGAAGAGACAAAGGATTAGGTAAATGTATTCCAGGGAACCTGGCAGAGAGCAGCAGGGGCAAGCACTAAAACTGACAGACAATAAGGCGATTCTGGTTGCACTTTTTGTCATTCCAAGTGCCATCGGTGTACATCTCCACACATTCCTCTTCCCCTTTGCCAGAAGGTTCATTTAAATACCAGTTAGTATAGCTCAGCTGAGTACCATCCAGGAACTGGAATTTGCTGGGAATCAGAGATTCCTTTATCCCCAGGTAGGCATAGGTGTTAAAACTTTTCACAAAGTACAGAATGGCATCATTCTCACCCGAGTTCCTTGGAGCAGCAATAGACCCTCCAGCCTCTTTGCATATTTTCAGTGTAGTCTGGAAATCAGCTTTTTTTCCATTGGTGGCATATATTTTTCCTCCAGATGCTGTTATCATCTGTTTCAAGTGGAGGACTGCAAGATGAAGTGAAAGCTATTAATCTCTCATGCATTGTTTTGTAGTCACTGCCAATTGTAATTTCTGCTATTTTCTTCCATAACTTTACAATAAACCCAAGAAAGTGTAAAGGACGGGAAAACTTGGAATCAAAGATAAAAAAAAGAAAAGAAGGCAACTCCCAAAAGCCAGAAGAAATTGAAAAGCTAAGGGGAGGGAGAAAAGGGAAGAAACGTAAATGTACAGACAATGAAAGAGAAGCTTTGGAGAAGGAGGGAAGCAAATGAGGAATTCTACATTGGGAAAAAGTATATTGTTATTTTCTTTGAGACTCTGTATGTGGTTTGTGTGATGGTTTGCCAGTCCTTGAGCGAGCAGGATCTGGTTATGATTTTTGGTATGCTTTTAGGGTTCAGTTTCTTTGTCTGTTAGGAGAGTGAGATGCCCCTGGAGCTCTTCTGTATAGGCAGAGATTTTAATCTGATAAATTTCTGTCTTGCACCCATACTTCAGACACCCAAGTATCTCCTACCAGTTATCAAAAGCCAATTTTGCCCTCCCTCCATCTCAGATTTATCACTCTCCTATCTACCAGTAACCAAACTATAAATGGAATGCAATAAACCTGCAGAAAATTCTGCCTTTTTCCTAAGCAACCATTTTGTTGCTCATCTTGTTTATGCCCAGCAAACCAGCTACAGAAAAAAAAAGTAAAGGTAGATAAATTACCTCGCTCAAGTCTGGAAACCCGATGTTCTAACTTATGGATAATGTCTTCCACTTCAGTACCAACCAGCGGCAGGACACCTGTGAACAAAACCAGCTATTAAGCACTTTGTATTATAGTTTGAATCTTGGCTTTCAAGATAAAGCAGAGGGAATCATGTGAAATGAATATAAACTTTTAAAATGTTTGTTTGACTTAATTTAGTTTACTGCTGGGGGGGTGGGGTTTCACACAGGGGATCTTTCCCCACCTTGATCTTTGTAAGGGTGGGGAGTACATCCCTGGAAACTACCTGCAGAACAGTGATGTTTATGGAGAACTTGAATTAGCAAACTGAGTTAGTCTTCAGACTCTAAGCGATTGAGCCAGTCCAGGCAAAACACTGGCACTTATGGAGTATGTTCAGTTGATTTTTAACCTTGTCTAGGGACTGTTGATGGAATCCTTCAGCACTTGCTTGCAGCTCCAACCTAACATCTAACAACAAGTTTCTTCTGCCCTGTGTTACAGCAAATGATACCTTTTTCTCTGTGAATTGAACCGTTCCATCATTAAGGAGAGATTTAAGCATCTTGCTTCATACAAGGAATTAACAAAGACCTGTTTACTTTCTATCGGTTAGAACCCACATCAGGTGATAGAAGACAGCACTAAGTTTACAAAGCATAAATACAGAATGCAACAGTACAGCTAGATAAAAATGGAGATGGTAATGACATGTACCTTGTACAAGTCCTTCATCCATCCTGTCTTCAGGCAAGTGTGAGAAATGGGGCAGTATTCCCGCAGGTTTACCTTGAGCACAGCATGGAAGCAGGAAAAAAGCTACTGCTAAGATTTTGTGGAACAACTCTGGGGACAGCATTATTTAAATCCAATTATTTAAAGCCAAATGTAAACCAGGCTGTTTTACTCTCCAGTGTAGAGTCCTGCATTTAAAAACAAAACAATATTTCAGTATTTGTCTGTCTGGGTTTGAAGTTGTATGTACTTTAAGTTTCACCCTCTGCCAAATGAATGTCATTGATGTAGTTGTAAAGTTAGGTTATTTCAAATAATGAATTTTTTTTTTTCCACAAGACTCAGCCTGCTAGTCTAGAAGAATCTACAGAGCAATAATCCAAAACATCCCCTTCAAAGCTCAGATACAATTGTATGCCATTTTTCCAATACAAAAATCTATAATTTCAGTCTTAACTTTACTGGGGAGCGATAGATAGATAGATCTGCTTTAGTAAGAGAAAGCCAAATTAAGATAAACTGCGACATGCTGTCTTTATCATTCGGTTTAAGAGCAAAACAATTGTTAACGTATATTATTCCATTATAGCATCCATCTTTTAAAATATCTTCACCACAGGTGGCATCCTGTAGGTGGAAGTTTTAATAAAAATGTTAAGACACAAAGAAAAAAAAAAAATCTAAAATGGAAAGGTCCCTGGATACAGTTTAATAGGATTCAACGTAATTTAAACGGAAACTATTCAAAGATGTTCAACTTACCTAGCAGCTCCAATATGGAATAAGAAAGACTCATTAAATGGGCTAATTTATAGGGCACGTAACTTGAGATTCATCTCATTACCTACAGGAAATACAAAGAGCATGTAATATGGTATGAATTTACATATGGATAGAAATATAATGAACTTAAACTTGAATGATAGGGTGCTTTCTTCAAGAGGTAAACACACTTGAACACTCAAGGTACTTTCTTGACTTGTAGAAACACTTTCAGATGTTTAAAACAACAACCCTGGAGCAGAACAAAGCAGTTTCTCAATACATAACTGAAATATCTAATGTTTCCCCAGAACAGCTGTGTAAATGTCACTGAAGATAAGCCAAAACAAGTTCACGTGAAATATAACATGCACCAGGAACACCACCACAATTTTCATTGCAGACTAAGGACTTATGAGTGATAATTACTGAAATCTTGCCACTAAACAGAATATCATAATTGTACCACTGTCTTTTGGCTCTGCTGCTGTATCTGCAGCATATATACAGGTAACAGCCCCAGGAGCACATACTTAACTCACAGAATACTTTAGGGGAAGTTTATATGTCATAAATAATAATGGTTTTATCCCACAGAACCGTGAAGCAAAAAGCTGCTCTAAACCAGTCCTGTAAGCACAGAGACCTCAAGATGTGGAGCATCACTGCAATGGAAATACATTGCCATGTGTTTTTAAGTTACTCTCAGCTGAGAGTTGTTTCTATCTAACAGAGACTTTTAGGAAAGAAGTTTGGGGCTGTTCAAATAAGTAAGATGCAGTCATCCTTGTGGTGTCGGACCTGGTAACAGCTGAGTCACTTGAGGACTAGGTTAGATGGGGGAATGTGAGCAATATCTGTGTTAGTCTAAGATGCTATTGGATCTAAGCAAGCCTAGATCACCTCCGCGGGCACTGCGCACATGCACCCTCCACTTTCATACTTACCTCAAGAACTGACGTGGAGTCCTTATCATAGAATCACCAAGGTTGGAAAAGACCTTTAAGATCATCAAGTCCAACCGTTAACCCTACCCTACCAACTCCACCAGTAAGCCATATCCCCAAGCATCACGTCTATATGGCTTTTAAACACATCCAGGGATGGTGACTCAGCTACTTCCCTGGGCAGCCTGTTCCAATGCCTGACAACCCTTTGAGTGAAAAAAGTTTTCCTAATGTCCAGTTTAAACCTCCCCTGGAGCAGCTGGAGGCCATTCCCTCTTGTTCTGTCACTAGCTACTTGTGAGATGTCCTTTCAGGTGGTTGTAGAGAGCAATAAGGTCTCCCCTCAGCCTCCTTTTCTTCAGATTAAATATCCCTAGTTCCCTCATCCACTCCTTGCTCTCCAGGCCCTTCACCAGCTTCTCTGAACCTGTTCCAGCACCTCGATGTCTTCTATTGAGGCGCCCAAAACCGAGCACAGTACTTGAGGTGTGGCCTCACCAATGCTGAGTACAGAGGGACATCAAGAAGAAAGTCTTACAGGTGCAGAGCAGCTGTCCCGGTGTGCTGAAAGGCAGGTCCACGGGGAAGAAGACGGGCCTGGATGAATGGAGAGAGCTTTGGACGGAACGCAGGAGCAAAAGGAGAGTTTGTGGCCTTTGGAAGAGGGGGTGGCCTCTCACAAGGACTACCAAGATGTAGTGAGGCTAGGCAAGGAGAAAATGAGAAGAGCCAAAGCACAACTAGAACTCAACCTGGCTACTGCTGTTAAAGACAAAAAAAAAAAAAATTACACAAGTAAATTAACAACAAAAAAGGACCAGGGAGAGTCTCCATCCTTTCTTGGATGCAGGGGAAAACATAGAGAAAAGGGGTGAGGAAAAGGCTGAGCTGCTTAATGCCGCCTTTGCCTCAGTCTTTAGAATTAGTTGTTCCCTAGACACCCAGCCCCCTGAGCTGGAAGACAGGGAGCAGGGGCAGAATGAGAGCTTCCCAATGCAAGAGGAAATAGTCAGTGACCTGCTGCACCACCTAGACATACACAAGCCTATCGGGCTGGATGGGTTGCACCCAAGAGTACTGAGGGAGCTTGCACAAATGCTCGCCAAACCATCTTACCAGCAGGCCTGGCTAACTGGGGAGGTCCCAGTGGACTGGAGGGTACCAAATGTGATTCCCATTTACATGAAAGGCTAAAAGGAGCATCCGGGGAGCTACAGACCTGTCAGTCTGACCTCAGTGCCAGGGAAAGTTGTGGAGCAGATCATCCTGAGTGCAATTACCATACACAGGACAACCAGGCGATCAGTCCCAGTCAGCCCACAGGTTTATGAAAAGCAGTTCCTGCTTGATGAACCCGATCTCCTTCTATGACCAGGTGATTGGCCTAATGGACGAGCGAAAAGCTGTGTGTGTTGTCTACCTGGACCTTCAGAAGTCCAAGGTGGCAGTTGTACTAACCCCCCTCTTTACTTCCCCAAGAATTGAAAACTATCATTTCAGGATCACTATGCCCAAGATGACCTCCAACCATTACTTCCCAACAAGTCCTGCCCTGTTCACAAGCAACAGGTCCAGGAGGGCACCTTACCTCAGTGGCTTGAGGTGCCTCGTTGGGCACCTTCCAGCAGCTGCATCAGGAAGTTATCTATCATTGGTGGTGTGCCCACAGAAGCCTGATTAATTCCTACAGCATTGTTTGTTGAGTGTCCTGGAAAAGTCACCAGTCCTGTGAAAAATAAATAAGCAGTAGCCAGTTGTATGTCCCTTGACAGAAGAGGGACATTTTAAATTTGCATGAGTAACCTTTGTTTAAAGTTTCTTGTTAAATTTCAAGTTTCTTAGCTTTTGAGTGCTTGACATAATGCTTTTAACATTCCTTTGGCTGAGGTTTTGTGATTGTTTTACGGAAAAAAAAACCCACTGCAAAACCATAGAACATGAGACAAGCAAGCTATTACCTGGAGTCAAATGAGACAAGCTATTACCTGGAGCTAGAAAAGGTCACTGGCAGAACCTGGGCCTTTGCATCCATGGCGAGAACAAGTGTAGCACTTCAACTGTATCTGGAAGAAATCACAGGTTAGGCAAGTGTGAGAAGAGGATGACATTTGACCACCATTAGTGGGTTTCACATGCTGACCGAGGGCCTTGGGTAGGGAGAAAGAAGTTGTCTTGTGTAATAGACTCCTCGGAAGAACTGGTGTATATTTAACAAATTCTAAACTTTTCCTCTGTTGATTTTTATCAGCATATTGACAAGATGGAGCAAGCTAAAATAGATATTTTAAAATACTTTCATTTCTACTACACCTGTTTCTGATTGCCTAAGAGAATATTCTATGTAATTATCAAAGTATTTTCTGATCTTACCCAGCAAGATTCAAGGATACAGATCTGATAAAGAACATTTTTGAGAGTTGAGACAACTATTCTTCTGTGTTCCCACATCTGTCATTAAGAGGTTTTAGGATTTCACTGCTAGTTAAGCAAATGAAGGATATTCTAGGAGTAGATTGTGTTGCACAATGTAGGTAAATGCAATGCATACCAAGGACAAGCATTGGTCAATGCTGCTTGAAGAAATATAGACACTAGAGTTGAATTTCAGATTATGCAAGTGGGTGTGTGTTCCTTCTATGAGCGTGTTTATTAGCCTTTCTTTTGTATACTTAACCTCCTGAAAGTTGTGTTTTGTTTTGGTTTTCCTTCATAGTTGTAGTCACACCTCAGATAACCTTGAAAATTGTTTTCTTATTCTCTCAGGCCCCAACCCCACTTGTATTTTCTGTTTAGATGGATTTTTGTGATGTTTTGCTTTTGTTTCCATCCTCCACCTTGTCCTGCATCTGTTGCAATTCCTTTTCTCTTCCAAATCATTGTCAGACTGTCCCTTATGCCTGGGAAGAGCACAAAGGACACGAGTACTAAGACTCTTAGAGTAGGGATGAGGCTATTTTTGCCTAGCTTTAAAAATGTGAAGCAAAGTATACAGCAAGATATGGATACCTAGGATGGAAAACTGCAGCATGGCTGTTTTGGTTTGGGTTTTTTTTTTTTTATCCACTTATGAGCAGTAATTTAGAGCAGAAAGTCTTAATTTTACCTGTAGACAGCGTGATCAGTTCTTGTAAATGCTACCACCGTCTTGCTCCGCTGATTTAAGCTATGTGTTAAGGATCCAAGTGGAGGTCACTAGATATCTCATATATCACTTGGTGCAGCTTATCTGAAAAACACAAAGTAGAGTTTTGTGTTTATAACAACTAGAAAGCAAGACAAGATCTCTTCAATAGTTGTTAATAGCAAAATAGCATTCTAATGGGAGAGAGAAAAACCCCTCATGAAGCAGATGAAACTATTATTCCATTTATTCTACAGTTGTACTCCATTAGAAGGAGGCTAAATTATTCACTACAGTCTTTACTACCACAGTTGCCATTGCTGCAGCCCCCTCAAGTGTTAAGGTGCCCTTACTGTACAGTTCTTTTTGGTTCCTGAGCCACAAGGTTTCACCTGGCATCACGCCTGGCTCGTCATCCTTGAGCCCAATTCTTCCAAACCCTGGTTTCTTGACAGGGACTTCAAATCAACTCCAAGCCCCCTTGTTTGTTAAAGGTACTACTCTAATTTCCAAGCATCCTGTACTGATTGTGCTTTAACCTCAGGCATTTTTGCATAACTGTAGGTTAATATGATTTTATAACAGTACATTTCAAGTACTGATCATGAAAATCACTTGCAATCAAACAATTTCTGAGGTCCAGACAAACATGTCTGTTATACCATTACACAATACTTCTCAGAACATTGTTTTCCTCTGGTTCATAAGAGTGGTAACAGGGCCATTAATCATTCTACCACTTCTCAGTGTGGTTTCAAAACCAGCTAACAAATTTCCTGGTGGCAAATATTTCTTCTCCTGTTTGCACTCATTGTTCTCCTAAAGAAAAGCTGCAAATAAATGTAAAATGGATGATTAATCTTTACCCTACTTTGTATTTGCAGCACTGGTAGGGACTTGTGGCAGCAAGTACTGGTATTTTTCCACCATATATGTTCTTTTCTCTGAAAAGAAGGGAGGAATAATGTAATTATTCTTCTTTAAACTTGCTTTCAATATTTCTAAAAAGATTAAATGAGACACTGGTCACAAGATAAGGTAGCCCTGACAGACTGTGCCACATCCTGCCAG
The DNA here is from genome assembly GCA_024611175.1 of Megaceryle torquata. Lineage (NCBI taxonomy): Eukaryota > Metazoa > Chordata > Aves > Coraciiformes > Cerylidae > Megaceryle > Megaceryle torquata. Next base: position 10,407 of record JANIJG010016603.1, on the reverse strand, counting down.
TTATTGTGTTCACACAAGGTTGAATTTGAACACAATTTTGCCAAGAACCACAGGGCTTGGGTTTTTTAAAATCAAATTTCTACAAAAATCAGGAAGCCATAGAACAACACTTGCTGTAATTGAAAGTCAATTTCCTTATATGTGGCAGGGATTGATTGTGGCAGGGGAAGAGGTTTTTGAATGCTCAAAACAGCTAACAGTGTTTCTAAACTAAAATATCTAATGAAATTATACAGTTATAAAAGAGGATATGACTCTAGACCAGAGAGGATTCTCTCTGAAATCAATATTCATCAATTTTATGGCCAGACAAAACTCTCGCTCTTAAATATACCATAATAACAATTGTATTAAATTTCTTTTATGTGATACGCAATCCATGAGGTTCTGAAGGGACTGAATGTGTGTGACTCTAAGTTGTACTAAGACCTTAATTCTCAAAATCCACTTCTATAGCATCTGAGAACTGAACGGGTTATTTTCTGAATTAAAGATCTCATTGTTAAGATTGCTCTTCTGTAGCAAATGATTACAAATTAAAAAAACCAAAACCAACCAACCAACCAAACAAAAGCCCCAAAACAAACAAACAAAACCCACCAAAAAACCCAACACAGAAACAAAAAAACCCCACAAAACAAAACAAAACAAAAAGGCTAACCTGGATTTTTCCTGGTCTGGTCATTACACGCCAGGGTTTATTCTTGCTCATTGCATTTTTAGGAAAGATTTTATAGAGGAACAATTTATTCTGTTTCTTCTTGTGCACAAACTCTCTGTGCATTTAAAATAAAATAAAAATTCATTTAGTGCATAAATGCAGAGTTTGGATCTTTAACCAAAAAAAAGATTGAAATGCTGGAACCACGTTTCAGAGTTTAAATGGACAGGGTTATACGCTCCAAAAAAAGCCCTCTAAAAGAACAAAGTAACTGTTTCTGGATACTCTTCCTCTGTGGAACTGCAAAGAATACTCAAGTAACGTTCTGCTGTGTGTGTACCTTCACCACATATGAATCCCATGAGGTACAAGTGCATGTAAAGCCTGTCTGTTTCATATTGCTTTTGTAGTGGAAAAAAGTCAAATTCCCTATGGGATGGTTGACACTGGACTTTTTTTTTTTTTTTCCTCTCCTCTGAAGTTCATCAGATTTAGGAGATACAATTCCACGCAAAAGAACATGGACACAGATTTTTATAAAGAAGGCAGGAAACTGGCAGACTTCCCCTTGATATCTTCATAGGCAAAGACTTCACAGACCATGGAGGGCCACTCAGAATGGACTAGGGGGAAGGACAGAGCATAGCAAGAGAAGAGCCGAGTGGAGGCATTTTATGAAAATAACTGAGGAATTTTGTTCAATTACTTGAAATGTTACAGATCTCAGGGTGAACCATAGAGGGGGAGGTGCTGCCTAGCAGTTCTTTGACCAGAATATGAGGACTTCTTATTTTTGAGCAGCACGTGTTTCATCTTTTCCCCCTAATAGCACTGGCTTAAGCAAAAAGAAATTGGACTCCGAGACATAGATGCTTGGCATATTGATGCAATACCAGTTAGATTTTGACTGAACAAGTATTTTTTCTTAGCTGGATAAAAAGCACCCAAGTGTCTTGAAGTGATATATTGTGTTGAGCCATTTGTAAGATATTAGACTTTAAGGATTTTAACAAGAGATTAGCATAGTCATTTTGTAAACAAATGTGGCAGAAATAAATTGATAAGTAAAGGAATAGGATACTCCAAATCTAGTTGGAGATCTATGTAAATTAACATTCAAATTAAGTCCAAATAAAATTAGGAGGTGGGTTTTTTTTTTTCCTTATCTCCAACAAGATGCCTTACTATGTCAGGTAATCATTTTGCTCTCACAAAGAATCTGCATTGTTGAAAGACTCAAAAATTGCAAACAATGTTTACTCATTAAAATACCAATAATTAAAATGCAAGAGGTAAAAGGAATTTTAAGTAAACCTACACCTCTTTCTAGCAGAGTTAGTGCAGCTGATTGGAAATAAGCCTAGGAAAATTAAAAGGTATTAGTTTAGCTTTATCTTTTCTCAAAGTAACCCGAGAGTCAGAATTTTTGTCAAGGCACGATCTCTTCCCTTCCCATTTAAAATTTTTGGCCAAAATGGTATCGTGGTCATAGATTACAAAGGAAACTATTTTGTAAAGCAGGTTCACACACTGAAACCTATCCAACTTAGTACTGGGTGTACTTTACCCATTTCTAAGTCCCTGTCCACTCTCACATCAGCTGGAGAGCTCTATGTGAATCCTCTACCGCCAAAATTATCCCCTTATCTCCTGCATCTGAAGATGCTAAACCTTTCCAGCTTGATAGGGCCTGACATGACCATGCAAATAGACCTCACCTCTTCCCCAGTGCAGGCTAGCAACAAGGAGACAACACTGCCCTTCACAGAGCCAGACACAGGGGAGGTGGTGAAGATAAAAATGTTTATGCATGTATTTAAACTCCAGTGCTTCCATTTTTTTTTCTCTCAGGTGGTGTGAAACTGATAATGGATGAGCCCAGCACTTCCTCACCTGAAGGTACGTGTGTAACAATTTAGTACTTGTGGCACTTTACTGCTCAGCAGCAACCCAAACTGGTGAAAATACTTTGTGAAAAGATGCTTCTTGATCCTAGCAGATTTGAGTAGTGATCTGTCTGTGTGATAGCTTGGCATGACGTCAGCAGAAAAATAGATTGTATTTGAACTGACTGAACTTCCAGTCTTACCTGCTCCCCCAAAATACTATATGGTGAAGCGGGTGAAGACAGGTGGCCTTCTAACACTGCAATGGACATAGTTTTATGAGCATAGTTTTAGCAACAAAATGAAACCTTTAGTATTTAAAATGCATATTTCTATGTCTACGTAAATCTAATGCAATGTTTATTTTAATGATTTATAGAAAGTAGCTTCTGAAACTAAGAAAATTAATTGTAACTGGTACTGTTAATATTTGTATGAAGCAAAAGATAAAGGTCCTGCACCTGGGCAGGACAGTCCTTGTTATCAATACAGGCTGGGGGATGATGTGATAGAGAGCAGCCCTGGGAAAAAAGGATTTGGGGGTTCTGGTGGATGAAAAGCTGCACATGAGCCAACAATGCACACTTGCAGCCCAGAAGGTCATTCTCATCCTGGGCTGCATCAAAAGAAGTGTGGCCAGCAGATTGAGAGAGGGGATCCTGCCTCTCTGCTCTGCTCTGGTCAGACCTCACCTGGAATACTGCGTCCAGCTCTGGAGCCCTCAGCATGGGAAGGACATGGACCTGATGGAGCGGGGCCAGAGGAGGCCCACAGAAATGATCAGAGGGTTGGAGCACCTCTCCTACGAAGACAGGCTGAGAAGGTTGGTGTTGTTCAGCCTGGAGAAGAGAAGGCTCTGGGGAGACCTAATAGCAGCCTTGAAGGAGGCTTATAAGAAAGGTGGAGAGGATTGTTTACAGGTGAATGTAGGAATAGGATGAGGGGCAAGGGTTTTAAACTAGAGAAGGGCAGATTTAGATTGGACATTAGGAAGAAGTTCTTTACACTGAGGATGGTGAAACACTGGAACAGGTTGCCCAGGGAGGTGGTAGAGGCTTCCTCCCTGGAGGTATTCAAGGTCAGGCTTGATGGGGCTCTGGGCAACCTGATTCAGTTAAAGATGTCTCCGCTGACTGCAGGGGAGTTGGACCTTTAAAGGTCCCTTCTGACCCACTGCATTCCACATGGATGCTGAATGAATCTGTGCGTGCTTCAATAAGACACAATACAAGCCCTAGAATTCAAAGACATACAAAACCTGAGAGTGTAACTGCTCCAGTGAAGTCAACCTCTGGGCATTTCTGCCTTAAAAGGCAGAAGTGATTAAATACTTGGAAATTCTTCCACTGTGAAGCCATGGGCAATTTTAACCTCAGATTTTTCCAATATCCCAAGTCAAACCTTGGGATTTTCCTCTAATCTTCACAAAGACACAGTGCACAGAGAGAACCTGTCATGAAAAAAAGAACCCTGAGCTATTCCCAACCCTCCAAAACAGATAAACATTTCAGACTAGGCACATTTTAATTAGGTTAATCACGTATCACATTTGTCATTTTCTCAAGGATAAAAAATACCATAATATGATTAATTTTAGATTTTCTGACATAGAACAACTACAGAAATTGCATAAACCCCAAACAGGAGCTATTTCATTTTCTCCACTCCGAGGTGGCTGAAAGGCCATTCTTTAAAATTCACAGACCGTGAGGCGATACATGTTGCATTTTTTGTCATTCCAGCTCCCATCAGTGTACATCTCAACGCATTTTTCTGTCCCTTTGCCATTAGGCTCATATTGGTGCCACTTGGTATAACTCAGAGGCGTGCCATTTATATATTTAAATTGGCCTGAAGTCTCACCCTCCTTGATGCCCAAGTAAGCATATTGGTTATACTGTTTCACGATACCCAAAATAGCTTTATTCTCCTCCTCGTTCATGGGCTTTGCAAGAGTTCCTCCAGCCTCTTCACAGGATTCTAGTGCAGATGCAAAATCAGCTTTCTTCCCATTGCTGGCTAGTATTTTCTCTCCTGCTTCTCTTATTTTCCCAGTCAAAGCAAGCACTAAAACATGAAAAGAAAAAACAGAGTTAGCTTCTTAATTTCCTATGGCATATTGAGTGGAAAGTAAAGAAAGAAATCAAGACATGAAGAGAAAATGGCAAGAGGAACAGAGGAGGGAATAGAAGGCAATAATGAGAGTAAAGGATGAAGAGGAATAAAAATCTTTGAAATCTTAACAGTTCACTAGTTCACTAAGTATATTGTTAAGATGCTTGTGACCATCCAACACAAGAACATCCCACTAACATTTACTGTGTACACTATCAGCCCTATTACAGTGTGTGTACTTTCCAAAGAAGAATAATTTGCTTCAAATTTAAGCAAGTGAAACAGAGGAATTAGAGTGAACTTCTTCTCAGTTCAAAACAATTTGCCACCTTTAACAATATGGTTGCTGATAGATAAAAATGGTAGCAATGTTGTACAAGTTCCCATGAATCCACGTGGAAGGTGCAACAGCAGTTGGAATATTTTTTTAATAAAACAAATCTGAATAAAGTCACATTCCTGTTCCTGAGAGAAATCTGCTTCTCCAGGGAAAATAAGTCCCGATCTCCCCTGCTTTCTTATCTTATCCCTGGATAAGAAAATGGGGTTTGGGGATATGTTACCATTTTAAAGTGTGATTTATTTCCCACAAGTCATGATTCTGTAATTAATTTTGCCTATTGAAACTGATAGTCAGCTGAAAAATTAAAGAATAGGAAAAAATACCATCTTCAAGTCTGGAAAGCCGGTGTTTCAAATTTGCTAAAACACTGTGGAGTTCGGTGTCCAGAGAATCAGGTAGACCTGCACAGATAAAAATAACAGTTAGATGATCGAGAAAAACTCATCTCTACCGATAGTAACAATTCCTTGGATAAAACTAATCATATTCCAAAACTAACTAGCAGACAATATACTTTTTTTTTAACAGCATTTAGCATAAAATAAATACTTTCTCTGTATCTATTCCACACTGTTGTTAATCTATAGTAAAGCAAACAAAACCCTCTGAAATGGTGGTAATTCCTCTCTGCACAGAAGAAAAGGAATTTTTCTAGGCTGAAGCCTTATGTTTGTCACGTCTGTGAAAATGGCTTTGCCAAAGCGAATTTGTTGCATTCTAATAGTCATTAGTGAACAGGCACAAGAGAGATTTTGGAGAGGGAACAGTTCCTATGGCACCATACCATATTCTTTTTAATCTGCTGGTTGAACACTTTTTACAGTGTTATGGTATTTTAATGGAAACCATAAATATATAGTATAGGGGTATTTTTACAGACTGTGTGAAACAGTCCATCCAGCACTGCTTGGTAAAGATGGGAACTCACTGTAAAGACAGTCATGTATTGTTACATGTGGAAAATTAGCTGAAAATGTCCTGCATGCAGAATAAAGTTACTAGTGTGCTCCCATGATCGTGTTCCCATCATTCACAACTTAAACAGCAATGTAGAAGCACAAAATATTGCTGCGTCTCCTTCTCTTTAAGTTGCAATGCTGCTACTTTTACCTCACTTCACAGTCAGCAAAAACCCCACACTTGATCCAATAGAGAGAGTCTATTTGACTGACAGAACATGACATGGACATCAGCCTTTTTCACATGGTGGTCCAATATCCCCTTTTTCTCCTTTCTCACGTTGTGGCCAAGGAAGACTCTATATGAGACTTGGAAAAAGAGAAACTTAATTTTCTTTCCAGTTGATGCATACTCTGGGAACTTCAGGATGAAATAGACCATAATCTCAAGCTGAAATACACTACATCTATGAACAGTTCGATAGTGCCTTAGCCTTGGTATGGACCTTGAGAAAGCATTTCTACATAGAAAGAAAATTAGAAAAAAAAAAAATAAATAAATAAAATAAAGAAGCAATGTGTGCTCCTTACTAGATTATTTTTGCACATACTATCTTTGACTACTGGAAAAGCATGCCAGAAGCCTTTTAATTACACTTGTAAAAACTAGAATAACATTTTCTTCATACTTAAAAAAAACCAAAACAAAACAAAAAAAACCCAAGCAAACAAAAAAACTGCTGTGAAAAAGCAATTCCCTTTAGAAAGTAAATGGAAAAGCACCAAAAAAAACCCCATATTGATATGTTTCAGTATTGATAATCTATTAATTCCCACTCTTCTTCCAGAAAAGAAAGGTCTATCTCTTAGTAAAAAAAAAAAAAAAATTAAACTGACCATCTCCTCCATTCAGTTTTCCATCTGCTTAATGCAGCTGCTTCCTTGAGGGCACATGTCCTTCTGTCTTTGATTTTACTCATGTGGTCTTCATGACAAGGATTTGTTGCAAAAAAAAGGATGTTTACTTGCCTGGTAGATGTGACTGTCCTTTCAGACCATCTCTTCCAGGGGTACCAGATGGCCTTGGAATTCCTGAACATTTACGCAGCGCATGGCAAGTCGCTAGCAAAGTAGCTACCATTATGAACATGTAGGATGGGTAAGACAACATGATTGCTCAGGTCAGCTGTAAGAAAACCAATATATTTGTCAGGCAATGATTCTCTAAGAAATTGTAGGCTTTTATAATTGGATGCTTATTTATTCATTTATTCATGTCCCCATTCATCCCTTCTTGAAATTTACATTCTTTCCTAGTTTAAAGAAAGTCTGTCATTCAGGTATAAAAGATGTCCCAGATTTATTTTTGTTACCATTGCATAGCTTAGTCACAACTGTTTTTTCTAGACTGATACAGATCAGAATGCTCATTACAGAATGACAGCTACACTTTTGGGAGCAGCGAAGACAAATCATCCTATTTGTTATCACTATTTGTTGGATTACTCCTTGAGGGCCTCAGATGTAACTGCTCACACTCAAGCCATTAGTTGTCTGTAAGGGCTATAATCAGTTAATGGTTACCACATGACACCAACCTGAAAGACACAATCTGTTACAGTGGTGGCTGTGATGGTTTGGAGCTAGTTAGCCATCTCTTTAACTACAATTATTTGAAATACACAGACTGATGGAGTGCTTTTCATATGGGCAAAATTTTATAGCTCAATTGACATTCCTATCTTATTTTGAACATAATTCCACAAGCTTGAAAATGTCAGTTAGTCTTGCAGAAAATGCATTTTTGTTGGTTGCCAATAGGCCTATTCATCTTATTTTATCCTTTCAGATAGAACATTAAGTTGTATTATAATCTCATTGCTATCCTGACTAAAAATCACTCTGAAACTGTAGATTGTGGGTTTACAATGCAGCATTGATAGTGCTTGTGTGGTTATAAAACCTGAACTGATGGACTGTAAGACACTATGGCATGGAGATAGCCAATTAGTAGCATCATTCAGTTGAAATAGAGAGAGATATAGAAAGGTTCAAGATGTCAGAATGAGTACCCCTTTCTAAAAGGATGACCCTGATGGGCTGACTCATACAAAACATATAACTTAACAGATGTGAATTCACTTGTCTTTTGGCACAAATTAGAGAGGATAGTGTACTATGTTCTCTTAAAAACGTCCATCCTTAAAGAGATTCAGAATTGAGAAGATCATTTTAACTGACACATAATATGTTCTAAACACCGCTCCACTTAAAGTTGAGAATAAAAATCTTGGATGATTTGAATACTGCAAGATTATTAACACCTGGGTGCATTGGTTAAAACAAGGTACTGTTTCAAACCATATATGCCAAGCAGGATCAAAATATCAATTTATTATTATTACAGTTTCTTAAATGGATACACTAAGCTTGTTTGTTTGTTTTTTAAGTATTGTTTACATCTGTGATAGACTGACTCTATCAAAGGAAGGTTTTGACATTATTCTAAATCTGTACCAACAGCAATTGTCTTTAAGGTCAAAGTTTTTCTAGAGGAATGTCTCATCAAAATCAATTCAGATGGACATCCCCTCAAACATAAATTTCAGCATTTTGTTGCTATAGAATGTTTTGGTAGTAGCAGTGTCTATCTCTCATAATCAAGAATTTGCACTTTAATGAGTGGAAATTTCAAATCCACCTGTATGAAATGTGCTGCTGAGTTTCATGTGTTGAGTCTGAAGGGTCTCCAGTCGTTTACCCTTTACTATATTGAAGGCTAGCAGACACCTCTGGCAATGCTGACCAGTGACTCAGAGAGCAGACTGGAACGGAAACCTACCCTGGGTGGGTAGGGATACTTAATGTCCCTGAGATAAGGCAATGCAATTACAACAGGTACTCTTTGTCTGGTGCTGATCATTCAGGGAATTACATTTGAATGGACTACTGCATCCAGCTCATAATTGGATTATGATGAAGAGTCGGAGTCCTGATCAGTTATATAGCAAATTGGAAAAAAACCCCAGCTCTTCAGTTCTAATCCAGTTTTAATGACCTTCATCAGTCATTATAATCTGGTATCCTTCAGGCATCTCCTCATCTACTAAAACTGCTAATATAAGCAAAGTAAAAAAATACTAATAAAGGAAAATTTAATTTAAAAATGTAAATATGACCATGGAAATGAAAAGGAACAGGTTTGCCTTCTAGCTGAAGTTCCTTGTGATTTATTAAAAGGAAATTCAACTTACCCTTCTGCTTCGAAGTGAAATGAAAGAGCAGTTTGCACAAGTCCCCTTTATATAGTGCTGTGTTTGTTAAATGACACCGCTGGAGACTGGATAATGAAGGCACAAATGAGCCTTTTTAGTTTTGCTTACACACTTGTTATGCAAATACAGAGAATAATTTTAAGGGTTGAGAAATTTCTTTTTCAAGAAAAGAAAGACAAAGTTGGAGAAAAAGCAGTATAGAAATACAAGATAACTCCAGTTTTGTAGACACGTACAAAAATGCATTAAAAAATTAAAGGGATTTTCAGTGGTTCTAAGTGATATTTTAAATTTTTTGTTTGTTTGTTTTAAAAAAGGAAAAAAGCCACCCCCAGTGGCTTTTGCAGAAGGAAAAGTGCTCTTGTTAATTAAGGATGCACAGTACCTTTCATGATCGAGTCCGATCTGTTAATTAGAATTATAAGCTTTGCTTCCCATCTCTGTATCTGAAGTACTTACCTTACCTTAATATAATTTTCTAGGTTTGCACATGCTCAATGTTTCTGTGAGCATCTCAGGTCTCTTTTGCATGTAGAATACACCTGATCCTCACTGGCTCAGAGACTGACCCTGGAAAAAGTCTGTATACATGCACAAAAACCTCAAATGGACAACATTTTCAAGTGGAAAAAAAGAGAAACAAGAGGCTTTGCTATTCTGGTTTCCCAGCAGTAAAGATTAGGACCCTGTGAGTAACTTCATCCCAGTTCTGATGCCTTCTACTGTTTGATCCTAGTTGAGGTTTGTTTCATGACCCTCATGGAGCCAACACATCAGTCACTTACCTGTAAGACAGAAACACTGCTTCATGGCTTTTCTCTGTTTTGCCAAATTGCACTGTGGTGTCTTAAGGATAGAATGCTTTCTACTTTTCTTTTCAAAACTGCCCAGGTTTTGTCATGATCCCTAACTATGCTGTCTTTCTACCCTGTAGAATTCACAGCTGCTCCTTGTTCAATAAATAGATACCAAATATCAACTGTCTGGCTGACCTAGACAGAAAATACCACAGGAGGAGATATGTTCAGGGTCCCCTTTAGAAGTCAGATTCACTTTCATTCATAACTGGAGCCTTGTTCTGAAGTTAAAAAAGTGCTCAGCATTGGCCTGTCTTCCCTCTCCAAAAAAAAAAGAAAGACAAAAAAAAAAAAAAAAAAAAAAAAAAACAAAATGAGGGAGACACAAGTTACGTTTAAAAAAGTTATAGGAAAAAACCCATAAATGGTAT
>JANIJG010016602.1:8640-19208 GCA_024611175.1 Megaceryle torquata | reverse complement strand
GCTGCGTGTGCGCGGCCTCGAGGATGGGGGGGGGGGGGGGCGAACGGAACTGCGTCCGTGCCGTCGTCCCCCGCTCGCTCGCTCACGGCCTGGGACTCTCGCTCCCGCCTCCCCCCCTCACCCTCCCGCCCCCCCGCTCCTAAGCGGGAGTTTCCAGGAAGCGCTGAGAAGAGCCCCAGCACCGCGCAGGCTGTCGCACAGCGAGCTCCTTCCGCCGAGACCGTGGCAGGAACGCCAAGTAGTCCCAATTGCCTCTCCTCCCTCACCGGGCAAAAGGCCCCATCCCGCTCTCGCTTAGCGAGACACAGCTATAGGAAACGAGGGGGAGAAGCGCTTCCCTCCCCCCTCGGCCATGGCCGGGATAAGTCGGGGGGATGGAGGGGGGAGGGGAGGTGAAAAAAACGAAGCGCCGGTTCCGGCGGAGGGATCCGGAGGCGCGGAGGAGTGAGGAGGCGCGGGGAGCTCTGCGCGAGGGAGGGGGGGTGAGCGGGAAAACGCGGCGCGGAGCCGGGAACCGCGGCCCCTCCCCCGCTGGCCGGGGGGGGGGGGTCGGGTCTCTCAGGGGGCGGCCGGTAACGGGCTCGCCGCTTCCCCTCACCGGGCCAGGTGGCAAAGTTTATAAAAACTTTCCCCTTGGTTTAGGGTTTGGGGTCGTGCTTTAGTGTCCCGTCCCCCCCTCACTCTGCCTCACAGGACGCCGTGTCCTCCTGGCAGGTGAGCGCCCACGGAGCAGTTTCCACAGAGGCCCCGGGGCTGGTTCTCTGGCCCCGCCGCCCGTGCTCGGTTTTCCTCCCCCTTTTCCGAGGGCCCGCGGTCCTGCCGGCACACCTGGGCCCTCCCTCCGGCCCTCGCCGCCAGCCGGGGAGGCCGAGCTCCCTGCGCCCTTCAGATAAGGGAGTTGGGCTCACCCCACCCCGACGGTGGCCGCTGCTGCCACCCCCCCCCCACCCCCCCGGGCAACTCATTGGCTCCTTGTTCTGGAGAAGCTGATCGCGGAGGCGCCGAAACGCAACGCCACGTTTAGGGAAGTTTGTCCCAGGTTGCACACCCTGTCCCGTCCCCCCCCCAAATCCCGGACGTTTGGCTTCGCACCGGACCCCACAAATCCTAAAGCTGCCCCCAGACGAGAGCTTTACATCCTCCCATTAACCCTGGTGGGAGAGTTGGGCAAGGAACTGTGAGCTAAGGCCTTACCCCCCCCATCCCCTCCCCCTATCCCAGTTACACAGGCTTCGTGTCCTCCTATTAACCCTGTGGAGAGGACAAAAGCTAAACTATGATCCTGCTCTGCTTCCCCCCATCCCATTCCCAGCTACATGAGCTTCACATCCTCCTGTTAACGCTGAAAGGAGAGGAGAACAAGAGCTGCTGATGATTGTAAGGCCTTGCTTTGCTTCTCCCCACCCCCTCTGCCAGCCCCATCCCCCACTGCAGCTCCCATAGACTTCTATCCCTCCCATTAACGCTGAAAGGGGAGGACAGGAGCTCTGATGGGTTTTTCTCAGGCTTACTCTGTTTTCTCCCCCTCTACCAACCAATACCAGCTCCCCAGCCCTGCATAAGAGCAAAGCATGCATCTGGCTCTGCTCGCACATCGCCTGAATGCCCCCTTTCCTCTGAGCTCCAAGCCCTGCAGGAAAAAAACCCAAACCAACACTGATTCCCCTCGTTTTGCTTATTCATTATAAGGGGTTGATAATCTGCTTTTTAAAACGTGTGATCTCTTGTTTTAGAAGCATCTGTGCTTTCAGGATAAGGTTTTTGTCTTACTGTCATCTTGAATGTAGCTTTTCATAATAATCTCTTGAAGTGCTCCATTTTTGTCCTTAAAGTTCTGGTTTATTACCTCTTCTAGATGAGTGAAGGTCGGTTTAACCCTTTCTATATGAAAATCAGCACTCACTTTAGGAAAAAAAAACCAAACCCAAAAAAGGTTGCTGCTTTTTTTTCTTTCCTTTACTAATTCATGGATATAATAATATTTTATTGAGTGAGGGTTTGGTTTTTTTTCCAGAGCAGTCCTGCTGCATGCTGAAAGAAGCGTGTGCTTCAGCACTGATTGAAGTCATGTATGAGTTAATGAGAAGCTTGCAGAGTATGTGAAGCAAGAGAAAATCTTTAACCAGCTCTGCTGTTCCTTCTACATACCACAAAACTTGTAAGCTGTAACCAGAAGGTGGATTGAATATGTGTGAAATGCTGCAGTAGGAGACGCTTGTAATCGCATCACAGGTGGACGCTCGCTCAATAAATGTTTTATTTTCAAAATACCTTAAAGTTGGGTGGGTTTGGGTTGTTTTGTTGGGGTTTTTTTTAAAGTGATTCCAGACTTTATATTTCAAAGTACGTTGAAATCCTTCGATGCAAGCCTACAAAGTATGATTTTCTGGATTGTTTTTCTTCTTTTAAACAACATTTCTCCCCTCTCTGTGCTAACTGCTTCCTGGATTAATAGATTGGTAATACAGAGGAGACTCTCAGGTGCTGGAGGAACCTTAGTGGTGGTGTCAACATTCTAGTTGGGGGACTTCTAATTTAAGAAACATATTGTCCTAAGGAATAAGATCAAGGCTGAATCCTCCTTGCATTTAGGTCCAAATAGAAAATACACTCTGGAAGGAGTCCCCAGTGAACACTGAGAGTAATTAAGTAAAAATAAAACATTTTACTTCACACACACACACACACACACACACCCCCCCTTCCTCTTTTAACATAAGACAAGTAAATGCAACACTGTTTTCATTCCACCATTTTCATTATGTGTCCTGATATTTCTTAATTGTGTGTTACATCTTAAATCCTCAAGTGACTTATAATTTCTGTGATTTGGGGGTATTTCTAGACCGTGCTTTTAAAGAAGTCATCTCACTGTGTCCCAAAAGGAGCTATTGAGCAGTTGTTCTCATAAAAAGGACTGAACTACTTACAGCGTTGCCTTTCCAAACATCTATTTTTTTTTCAGTAATTTTCATACTTAATTGTTGAATTCCTTTTCCCTTACATGAAGCAAATATTTATTAGTAGCCATTGGATTTTATTATTATTATCTTTTTAAAAGCACGGCATTGACACCAAGACAATCACTTCATGCCACGCTGAGGGGATGACATAAAAAAGGAGTGAAGGAGAGTTGGCTTGTGCTGGGAATGTCAGTGCCATTTTTGGAAAACAATACTATAGGATATGGAAATGAAAAATACATTTTTATGCTGGTGGGAACTTGTAATGAGGCTAAGAGAGGATTTGATGGCTCAGAAAAGCAATCATTACAAGGGGAAAAAATGGGACTTTATCATCCATTTGTAAAAGTTCTCTGGCTGAATATCCTTTTGGGGAACTGAAATTTGGCTCCAGTCTGTTTAGGAACATCTGTTGAATGGAATTTTAAAAAGGCAGAGATTATAATCTGAGTTACTGTTGGCTGTTTGAGATGGTAAAATAAAACAAGATAAAGGGATCTGCAAGTGCGGGTTTGGGTTGGGGTTTTTTTGTTGTTGTTTGTTTGGGTGGGGTTTTTTTGTTGTTTTATTTTCTTTTGGTTTAGTTTGTTTGTTTTTAATAATCATCTGCATGAATGTTCAATCACCTATACTGCTGATTACCTGCTCCTAGATGGGGTTTCCATACATTTTTCTCTTTAGAATATAAAATTCCATTTGAATACTTTCCTGCTAAGCTTTCAAGGTTTATTTTTTTATCTCCAAGAGAAGACTCTTGGATTTTTGGCATCTGACTTTTTTTTGTTTGGTTTGGTTTTTTACACAAAGAGTCCAGGGATGTATTTGAGGTGGGAATTTTGAGGACTGTTGGGTGTTCCCAGAACTGTGGTCGGTTTAGATTCACATCCTGCCCACCTGTCTGCTGCCAGGTTTCTGCAAACGCCGTCGCTTTGTGTCCCCTCTCTCTCGATAGTACTACTTCAGCATCTATTTCTGCACTCTTTGTGACCTCCTGTTATTCAGGGAGGTCTTCACTGTAATTTTCCCTCCTATTATTTTGCCTTTTTTTTTTTTTTTTTTTCCCCTCAGCCTGATGTTTTTGCTGTTTCCAAGCGAGGAGCCTGTGAATGCTTCAGCTCAAAATTTAGGTCATCTCTGATGGAAGAAGGAAGACCTACAAAAAGTAAAAATAAGACTTCAATGTGTCTTTAAAAGTGACAACTCTTTTGGAAAAAAAGGTACAAATTCATCTGTAGTTTGTGTCTCGATGGACTGGGGGGGATTGGAGGGTACCTTTTTTGATTCCAGAATGAAAATCAAGGATCTTCCTGTGAGTGTGGTTTCTTCCCTGTGTGCTTTCCTGGTCTTTTTTTTTTCATTTTTTTGCACCTGCTTTGAGCTTTAATCACTGTAATTATTCATAGACTTGCCCTGGAAAAAGGAGAGAGTGACCTCTTTCCATCTGGAGTAGATGGATTTACCATCAATAATTGTAAATGGACTTGGATGACTTAATGATGGTTTTCACGCTTAAAACTTTTAATTCTGTGATTTCATTGCTTTTTAAGAATTCTGCGCATGGTCTTTTCCAAGCTGATAAGTCAAAGTTATACCACAGAGATTTATTTCTTGCAAATTCTTTCTTAGCACTGGGCTCCCATCTACAAAGTGCTGATGATCCCTTCCCTGGGAGCTGCTGAGTCATCAAAGAAGATGCATCTTTCCCAGGACCAGGCCCGTAAGTCGCAGTTTTCTTCTTTTGCTATAATTACAGCCAATGTCTTTCATGACAAAGAACCTCAAAAGGCTTTCTGAGAGGGGCAGCCACTCAGCAAGGTGGTGCCTGTTGGGGGTGATGTATTCACAGACGTTAGGATTTAGCGGTCCGTTGGCTGGAGGGTACCTATGGGGACCTAGAGCCAACTGCTCCTCAAGTCGTGGTCTGTTGCTAGAAGGAGCAATCTGGAATTGGTAAATATCTGTTGCTATCGCTTTTCTGTTACTTTAGTGGCTTTATTTAAATTATGGAGAAACTTGTGAGTCTGTTTTGTTTGTTTTCTGCTCTTCCTAGCAGCTATCTGCAGTTTTATGTGCATTAAATGTGCTAAGCTTCATCTGGCCTAGATGTATAATAAATACCTTGGTAAATGCAGTTAAGTCCAGTTTCCTCTATTAACTCAGAAGAGATTTGTTCCTTATCTGAACTGTTCTCCATTCAGAAGCAGAGAAGCCTTGTGTGGCCACAGTTCTCTTCATAAATCACCCAGACAAGTTGAACTTGGGGCAGAAGAAGATACAAAATGAGAATAGTTGTGATTTAGACTCAGTGACCTTTGTGGGGTTCTGCTTGTGGAGATGTGCTCGGCATGAGTCAGAGGGAGCCACCCATCACCCAGTGCACCTCGTGGTGGAGGGAGCACTGTGAGGATGACTCCCGTGGGCTCAGCAATCACAGGGTGTATCGAGGCAGTTGTCCCACGGTTCTTTAACTTTGTCTTTTGCATACAGTGCTGCCATTTTCTCTCTGAGTGGCTTTTTCTGATGCTCGGAATGCAGTGATGATGTTTTCACGAGCTGCAAACAGGTTGTTGGGCAGTTTGGCAGCTTCTCAGTGGGTGCTCTTGGTTCACAGAACAAGGTGTGTTACTTCCTGACACTGGTGCAGGATTCTCTGCAGCTGCATGGAAGGGCCATTTCAGAAATTGGCAGCCCTTCCTCTTCCCAGGTTTTATTAACTGAATTCAACCTTGGGTGATGAGGAATGAAAATTATTTAAGAAAATCTGTGGCCCAGCCATTCCTCTTTGTAATCCTGAGCCTTGTCAACCCAAGTGGGCCCCCTTGCCAGCTACATTTCAGTAGCCCTCTCATCCTAGTGCAGTTTCTGGCTTTTCTGTTGGAGACAGTGATGTGTAAGACATCTTTAAGATGGCAATATTTTTGGTGGAAAGAAAAAGAAAAGGAAAGGGAAAGGAAGGGAAAGGGAAAGGAAAGAGAGTAAGACAGTGAGTGAGAGAGTAAGAAAGAGGAAGAGAGGGAGGAAGAGAGAGAGTGAAAGAAAAATAAATAAAAAAAAGAGAGAAAGAAAGAGAAAGAAGGAGAGAAAGTGCTATTCAACTTCTGAATGTAGGTACTGGGTGCTTTTGTAATACCAGGTCATTAGGAGAAGGAGAAGCTGTATTTGGTAGAATATTCATTGGGATGAATTCTAATAACTTCATAAAGCAGTGATGTATTTCACAGGCTGTCAGTGGCTAGAACAAGTCCTGCAGGAAAAGAGAAAACAAATGTGGGATTTTTTTCCTAATTTATAGCAACTAAATGAAGTAGAGATGTTTAGAATAGTTACTGTTTTTTCCAACTGTTCCTTCAACTGAATTGCAGTCAGCGGCTAAGCCCCACTTCTCACGTGTGCCTCCCTTCACCCTGAAACATCCTCTACATTTTAAAGGTATTTGGTGGCTTCCATTTCACAGTTTTGGGCTGTTATTGGTAACTTGTTTATCAAAAGATTGGAAAGACCTTCTTGGTCTTCACCCAGACTCTGCAACAATACCAGATATGTTGTAATCTGCTCGCTGGTTCTTCAGGCTGTATCATGGAAGACAGGGCTACCAGACAGCTACCTGTGCAGCCCCAAACATCCACAGGACCTGGTGCACAGGTTCTGTACCAAACAGTGCTCGTGCTCAGGTCACATCTCCTCCTAATCCCATCGTAACGCTGGTGCTGGCCAGTAGAACCCTCCCGATGAGTTACCAAGCTGCTCTTTATTTGGTCTTCTGCCTAATTTAAACAATTCATCTTGTCTTTATTCAGTACAAGGTTATTTTCTACTATTAGGTCTTTTATAATGTCTTCATTACTTATTGATTCCAGCTCTGAAATAGCTGGGGGGATTCTTTTTCATTCAAAGAGTGTTTGATGAATATATTGACTGGCACCTTTAAACTCCGCCCTCGTTTTCTCCACCCCTTCCATATTTACCTGAAGGACCCTTCACAATAATCTCAGCTTCCCTGGTTACTCTGGGTCTTTCCTTCTACTACCTTAGAGCTTGCTGGTGGTGTTTTATCCTTCCTGAGGAAGGAAAGCCTGATACCTTTCAGCTCTGTCGTTGCTTCATCTCCTCAGCTCTCCCAGGGGTCCTGCACGGCGCTTTTAGTTCTGCCTGACGGTTTGATTTTGTGAGGTTCCCTCCTCTTTACATTTCTTCACATATATCCTCTTTATACCATCTGCTACCTCGTGTTTTCCTCATCTCTGAAATGAAGTGACCATAACTCAAGCACAGTTGTTTTACGTTATTTTCTTAAAATGGAATTAAAAGGTTCTGAAAATTGAATTAAAAGGTTCTGAAAGAACAAAGCAAATTAGAATTCACCCTTTCCCTGTAGACACCTTAACTGATGAGGAAGCAACTTGATAGAGACCTTCAATCGCCTTGACACAAAGGAATTTGTAGCCAAAATTTTGCCAATTGTTTATCCAAAAGGTGTATTATCAAATCAGCCAAGAGAGTTCTATTGCTGACAGCAGTTCAGGTTAGTGGTAAGTTAGAAGATATCCATCTTCTCTAGAAACTCTCTTTTGTTGGAATTCGGCGATTCTGCTGAGCAGTATTTACCTTGGAGCGAGTGTGTGGCTGTGCCTTGTTAGATAAAAGCTGTGGTGCTAAAACTGTTTTACTGAACTTAGCTCCTGACCTACCTTCGAGGCCATGTCTACAAAGGGATGATACATCAATCTCGTTTGTTTGATCTAATTACAGCTATTTAACTACACTGAGCACAAGTACACTCACCCCACTTTGTTATGCTGATTTAAGGTATTTTCACTGTTAATCGGGTGCACGGTTCTTTCTTCTATTAATTTACCTCTCAAAATACTCTGAGCAGCTATCTCAGGAAGTGGGTTCTGCTGCTCAGCTGCGTGGCATTTTTTCCCCAGTGTGTTGACAGGGAATACTCAGGAATTTGGGGATTCTGTGGGTCAACCTGGCAATTTACTGTTCCTTTTCTCTTGACAACCAGAGATTTTTGTCTGTGCACATTTTTTTTCAAAATGCTTCAAGGTTGTGTGAAGAAGAAACTGGGAAATCCATGACAAAGCATATTCCTGGGAGGTTGCACAGGTGGAAAGGTTTAGTTCTGTGGCTTCCTGGAGCCACATTCCTGATAATGGACAAAACACACAAAGAGAAACAGTCAGATGTAATCAACCTACTACTCCTGTACAGGATTTATCTGGAACAGTTTACTCAATGGTGTACTGTTTCTGGGTGTAGTCAGCTAGCAGTAACTGATAGCATGGTGTACTGGTGCAGAACTGGGATGGCTGGTAGCGGAAGCCAAACATCAGGATGACAAAATCGTGTTCCTAGAAACCTGTGCAGCTCTCAGCTGCGGAGGCAGAACGCAAACCAAAGACTTCCCTTCATGTGCAGCAGAAAAGCATCATCTCAGTACTTCCAACTGAAAACCAGCCAGTTTTGTGTCAGGGATATTGTCAGGGGATTTTTTTTTTTTTCTTTTCTTTTTTTTTTTTTAAGTATCTATCTAGAGAAGGTGCTGATCTTCTGTGTCATAAAACCTGGCAATGCATAAAAAATTATCTGAAGTCTCTCCCTGGTACAGTCCGTGAGTCACATACGGGTTGTGGAGGGGTTCAAGGAAGAAACATGATCTGTCGAGCCAGGAGAAAGAATTGTATCAACACAGACAACTTCTTACTGGTTATACAGGGCCTTGCTCATCAGCGCAGGTGATTTACCAGTGAATGGAGTAACTCCAGAGTGGAGTTACAGAAATTCCTCTAAACAACATCTCTAAGAGGCAGGAAAAGATTCTGGAAGGTGGGTAGGAGCAAGGAATGGTAAGACACATTCTTTGTTACAGATGGCCAGTGAAAAAGCCTCTGCAAAACAGCCATTTTATTAGGAAAACCAGCACTATGATGTCATGAACCAGAGGTAACAGAACAAATTAATCAAAGAAACGGTGTTTGACTTCATTAACAATTCCTGCAGGTGATGTCATGCTACTTGTGGGCTGGAGGTGGAGCTCAGTGAAGATCTTCAACAAAAGTGTATCCAAGTAGTTTGATTTAGGAAAATAAAATTAATTAAAACAAGGAACTTTTCATCTGAAATGCCTTGTAAACTTTAAACTCAGAGTGCTTATGTATTTGCATAAGTGATGCACTTGACACACTCCCTCATCTCTTCTGGAGCTGGCAGTTGCCAGAAAGTCCTCCAAGTAACCTACTGAAATAGAAGCCTGAGACACAGGCCTGGAATGGGGTGTTCTTCATCTAAAAGTCCACTTTTCCAATTTAAATATTCCCTTCTCATTGGTATTTCTCTTCCTGTATTTGCTATAATAATAAATATAGGTGTCATAGGGAAGTCAGGAGGTCCTCAGGTCCCATCTGGACTGTGAGACAAGAGAGATGCTTCTCTGGATCCCGTAGAGATGTTTGTGGATCCTGTCCCTAAACCCCCTGAGATGCAGGGTGCTCTACAGCTTCCTGCACCAGTGTCTTCATTGATTAAATGTCACTTTTGTTACTTTACCAAATCTCACTGTGAATTAAGTCTATTACCTATTCTGCTTTCTGTGGATGTGAACATCTGATTGCTGACCTTTACTGTAACAAAATGGACTATTGGTATTTTGTGCCATCTCTGTTCTCACATGAGCTCTCTTCTCTTCTCCTTGCCTTTTCTTCCCCTCTCTTTTCTTCCCCTCTCTTTTCTTCCCCTTTCTTTTCTTCCCCCCTTCCCTCCCTCCCCTTTCCCCCTCACTACTTAATTTTTTAAACTATTTTTTATTAAGTAAATCCAGTATTTGCTTTGTACCTGAGGGTTAGATTTCCCCAGCCTCCCAGCGTTCTTGTTCCTCTCCTTATGCTCTTTCCAGTTGGCTTATATCTGGGTTTATTTTTTTCCCTCTTTTTTTTTTTCTTTCTTTTTTTTTTTTTTTTTTTTTTTGGTGGTATCTGAAAATGGATACAATATTCCAGCTGAGATTTCACCAACACCAAGTTGAGCAAGGTAATTGTCCTGGGTGTCCTACGTAAAGCAGCCTCATTAACTAGTTCTGTGATGTGTTCTCTTTATTGCGTCAACACAAATTCAGTTTATGATCCATTACAAACACTGGCTTTCGCACAGTGCTGCTGCCCAGCCAGTTACCCTCCCCCTTTGTCCATTCTCATGTCTTGATCCCTGAAAAAAAAAAAAACCAAAACTGGACTGAAAATGTCCTGCCTGAAAACAAGGGAGAGAAAGAGCTGAGGAGGTTTCCCAAATGCACTGTTCATGTGAACTCCAGGTGGGTCAGTTCACCAGTGGCAGAGGGACTGGGAGATAATGTCAGCTGTCAATATTGCCTGGAAATAATGGGGTTTATTATTGCTCAGAAAGGGATTCTCATTTTGTCCAAAACACAGATGACGTGAAGATACAATTTATGGATGTGAAGCATCCTCTTGGTCTTTTGTTCAGTTATCTGTTCAGAGAACTGGGCAAAAAAAAAAAGGGGGGGGGGGGGGGGGGGGGGGGGAGACAAAAAAAAAAAAAAAAAAAGGATTTTGCTTCCCTCCCTGCCCGTTTTTTTTTTTATGT
>JANIJG010016601.1:0-34743 GCA_024611175.1 Megaceryle torquata | reverse complement strand
GCAGTGAGTTAGGAGAACTGAGCTGGAAAATCAACTCACTGAACAGAACCAGCTCTGTTCTAACCCAAACCAGGACAACACTACACACGCAGAAATTTATTCCAAGAATGTACTCATGTTTATTTAGAATACTATTTTCTAAATTATAAAGCTTTCTTTTATTTTGCAGAGGTTTTCCAGATGGGGATTATCATTTCTTTTCAGTGATACATCACTTTTCACAAACTACTATATATTAATTTTTTTAGGAAGAGGAATGGGTGGCACTTCAGGCCAGCCTGTCCACCTTCCCAGTGACTACTGCTGGGAGATTACACTTAGCTCCCAAACTTCTCCAGCTTCCTACCCTTATTGTCGCAAATAGTTTCTTATTTTAGGCATTCTTGTTCATAAACATGATTTCGCTTCCTAAGTCATATTGTAAGACTGGACCCGAACACTTTGAGTCAACCTGTGAAAGACTTCAGGAGAGAACATAGTAAGAGATAGCTTTCACAGCTTTGCATAAAATAGTTTTTCTGTGTTTAGCAATAACTAACTTGTAAGATCTGTCATTTTGTGACTCTTGAGCAAATCTTATCTCTAGCAGGAAATGTTTTGTTTTATTTTTCTGGCAAGTGATTTATGTGTCTCTGTGTGTTATTACTGAAGCAATACTGCCCCGTGTCACAGGATGGGTACAGATAGATGTCTGCAGATTGTTTCTTCCACTTATTTCGTATCTTTTCATAATAGAGTTTCAGACAGACTCTAGATGCTTCAGTGTTTCAGCTGTACCATTTTCCATGCTGGAAAAGATAATGCTGAGCATTCTTCTTTCTGGCATGAGTCCCTTTTACTTTGTTAATGCTGCAGTAGCTAAAAACTAAGAATTGGAACTACTGGATGGATGGCTCTCCTAACTATTTCATTAATCTGTGGGAGGCCTCTTTTACTTATAAACTGCCCTGCTGCATCCCTATGCCTGGCCTCCTTCAAGCCTGGCATTTAGGTCCAATTGTTTGAAACAGTCTCTTGTTGTAGCTGGCTGGGGTGAAATGGAGCTATCTGTCAATTTGAAAAGGTCACTGGCTGTGTCAGAATGACGGTGATTCCAAATTATCCATTAATCTCCCAATTTAAAATTGTCATCCTTCTTATTACAGTCAGCCAGCCACACAGGCGAAAATAGACCTCTTCTCTTACACCCATGACCAAGCAGCTTTTTTATTAGCTGGCAGATAAAATTGGCAGTGTGCTCCAACATTAAATATTCATTGACTGCCCTCTAAAAAGAAATGACTGCTAACAAGTTGAGAATATATGAGAAAACAGCCAAAGAAATTACAATTGATTTTCTTGTCTTATCTGCTAAGGTTTGGGCTATATGATTAGTGTAACGCACTTAGCGTATTCCTATATTGGTTTGCGTCAAAGGGTAATAAATGCGAGCGCTTCCTTGCACCCTTACGCATTTTTGTGCTGTCTTGATATTGTTGACCCAGGCAGTATGTTCAATGGGGGCTAAATTAGTGTATAGCAAGTGAATTTTCTATGGAAAATAAGGTTTAGCTTTTGCATTGTCAAAGGAATGGTTCTAGAAGATGGAACAAGTCCCAGAAAAGGGGTTTAGTTGTATAAGGCGTTTAGTTTCCTTACACAGTTTTGAAGTGTTGGTGTTGCTGAGGTTTAAGAGAATAGGGAGAGCTGTGTGCCATCTGTCGCTCCAGGGACAAAAGGACTCTGCTTCTCCATGTCTATCATCCATCACCAAAGTCCCAGCTTCACTGTGGATTCTGTCTGAAATACAAGAATGGTAACTTGAGGGCTTTACTAAGTGGTCGGTTGACTCAGGAACATGGCAACATGGAGCTGTTAGTGCCCCCTTTGTGAACAGAGTTTAAACATCTCTCCTGTCAGTTAAAATCTGGACAAGTTTTGGAGGCTTTTTGATTTGTTTTTAGTATGAGGTGGTGTCCACTGATATATTAAAAGGCATAAGCCAGGGAGGCATAAAGTGAAGATATTTGAGGTACATGCAAGGCCAGAAGGCACGTTGTCATGTCTTACTCTGACGATCAAAACATGTCTGTATGAATGCTGATACTGAGGCAAAACTGTTAGATATTAAATGACGATGGATTTCTAGCCTCAGCTCAATCCTTGTTTATGGAAAACCTTTATCTAAAGAGCTGATTAAAATTTTTCTGTTCTATAAGGTATTTTCAAAAAAAAAAATGCCATTCTGACAAATCCTGTTTTGTATTCGCTCAATGTTACAGCTGCCAAAATACTTTGCTGATGGGATAATGTATGTTTGTCTAATATTTTTTCTATCGTATGTCCAGAGTCTAACAGTAGCCAGTGATGACTCGGTCTTTTCACTTCTTCGCAATGGTCATATTGTGTTCATTCCTGGCAGACACCATGGCAGGTGCTTCCTGTGTACAAAAAGCTATTGTAGCCCAAGGAAGGGATTGGTGAGACTTTCCATTCATGTATATCAAATAAAGGATTCGGTTATTTTATAGCTAGCCAGAGATACAAAGATTCACTGCAGTTTTACCAGTTAAACCTTATTTTCCAGTAAGCATTTGGGGTTCTGTGCAGGCACTGGCTCTGCTCATCTCTCCTCTGACTGTTCTTTTATGCAGCTTGTTGGGATTGTGGAAAGCAGAAGGTTAGAGTTGAACAGGTTGTTTGCTTTATCATATAAGTTTCCTTTTTTCGGTTTATTTTAGAGATACTTAACTTCTGAGCGAGGATGCGTATTTAACTTAATTTTTTACTCTAGATTTTCACCCCCTGCTCCATCTCTTGCAAGTTTAATTGCTCATTAAAAGGCACAGAGAACTACACACTGGCACAATGTTCTGATGAAACACTGAATGACTTTCAGCATTTGATTTATGGCCACAGCTTAAGTTACACAAGGGCTTGTGTCAAAACAGGCCAGAGATAAGCTTAGGTTTATCTATGGAAGTTAAGGCATAATTATGCAAAAGCATTACATTTTTAAGGAAACAAAGACAGACCTGTGGGAAGTGCATTTTCACAGCATGTATTAGCAAAGCCCAATCAACCTCCTTGTGGGAGAACAATTAGCAGAATTAAAAGTTGGAATTTTAATTATCATACAAATTAGAGGGAAATTAATCAGCTTGTATTTTATGAGTTGACTTGGCTTTAAGCATTGCTGCTTGAATTTTATAGCTGAACTTCGATTAATCAAGACACTGCATGCAAGCATTAAATCCTGACTTAGGTAGCATTTTAGTGTCTGACTCACTTTTTCCACAAGCTACCTCCAGTATGGGAATTAGCAAAAATGAGATGATATAGAAACAAAACCTTTGTTTATGCCAGCAGTAGCTTCCGAAACCATGCCCTAAGATTTCTCTGCATATGGTGGAAGTTGCTTTTTCTTAATGGCTCCTATTTTTGCCTTGTGACTGCATGACACATTGTTTTACAACTAGTCAGCTAGTACCCTGGTATGAGGCAGATTCAAGAGTAATAACATTTTCATTGACTGACTGGAAACATCATTTCAATATCAGTCAAAACTCAGATTTTTTTTTTTCTTTGCAGAACTGAACAAAAACTTTTAAAGGAGTAGCCTAAATAACTTTCTGAGGAAACAGGAAAAATGTTGATGCTATGAGGCCTACGTTAGGTATCAACAAGAGCAAGTAGCTTCATGTGAGATCTGGAAAGCATCTGCAAACTTGTGTGTGACCTCAGGAGCTGCTACCCTGGACTCAGCCATGCCTTATCTTGGCAGGTATTTGAGTTTTCTTTTGGATTGTACTAATCAGAACTTAAAAGCATCTGGAGAAGTTTGGTGTGGTGTTCTGGGAGTATGTCAAGTTTCAGTTCAGCTGCTGAAAATGCGGTTTTGATAAAATATTTTGTCTTTTTATGGTGGTTCTTTTTTGCCCCAGTGAAGTATTTTGAGGTTTGGTTCCAGCTGCTCATTAGAGATCCAAAAGCTTGAATGCTCCTTTTCCAGAAAAGGAGAAATCTAGATTCAGACTCCCTATACAGAACAAGGTGCTAATTTGGTGTTTGCATTTAGTTTATCTTTGTCCCTCATACCTCTTCTTCCTCCAGTAATATCTGCTGGCTTGGGTCTGATAATCCTGAAGGAGGGTCTTGCCATGTTTGACACTGAAAATCAAGAAGGACTAAAGCTAAGCTCAGCCTAGAATAAAACAAAACCAAACACTTCGTGCTGCAGAGTTTGGGTTGTAAAAAAAAATAAAATTCAAATAACTAAGTCTTAGAAAAAACAAATCTGTCCTTCAGTCAGAAAGAACATAAGGCACAGATTGCTCAAATAAACTAGCCCACAATTTTATAGGGTCTTGAGTTCAAAGAGGGAGCTTAATTTTGATGTTGGATTTACTTTGGAGCTCAGGTAAAGGTCTAGGAAGCTGGAGAGAAGTACTGGAAATGACTGTACTAATGAGGACCCTAGAAGCAGCTTTCTGTGCTAGTTAACTTGCAATCTAGGTAGAGATCTGTTGGCAAGCCTATAAAATGAGCTGTTGCAGAAGTAATCAGCACTTCAAAGTCTAGTGATACAGCCTGAGGAACCAGAAGCATGTTAACTGTTAAATTTCCATTTCAAACATTGTTTTGAGAGTTTACATTGTTGCTTCCTACCTGCAGAATGGAGGAAAGCATAATGTCCTGCACACCAAAATAGATCTGGAGTTCAGTATTTCAAGACTGTTAACAGGTTGTCTTTTTTTTATTATTATTTTTGCTACTGTGTCAAATATGCCAGCTAAGACAGTATTACTATTTAGAAACACTAGTCTGTTCACGGATGTTCAGCTTAATTGTTAAGGTTTGTTCTCTGTGCCAAAGGATAAGGTCAAAGCATCCCATTTTGTGTTCTGTATGTGCTGTTACTCAGTACTTGCCTGGCTTAAGACAGATAAATCTGGGCATTATATGATGTATGCTTTTAGTGTAAAACATTTGGCCACCTATATAGGTGTGCAGAACTTGCAAAAGATCTCTTAACAGCATGTCCATGGAATAAGGTGGTGAAACATGAACACAGTGACAGGGACAGTGTGATCAAGTGCCCCCTCAGTAAATTTGCCCATTACACTAAGCTGTGTGGTGTGGTCGACAAGCTGGAGTGAAGAGATTCCATCCAGAGGGACCTTGACAGGTAGGAGAGGTGGACCTATGCCCACCTCATAAAGTTCAGCAAGGCCAAGTGCAAGGTCCTGTGCCTGGGTTGGGGCAATCTCCAGTGCAATAACAGGCTGGGTGAGGAGTGGAATGAGAGCAGCCCTGCAGAGAAGGACTTGGGGGTGCCAACTGATGAAGCACTTCACATGAGCCGACAATGTGTGCTGGCAGCCCAAAAAGTCAACAGTATCCTGGGCTGCGTTAAAAGATGTGTGGCCAGCCGGTCAAGGGAGATCATTCTCCTCCTCCCTCTACTCTGCTCTTCTGAGACCCTACCCGGAGTGCTGCCTTCAGCTTTGGAGGACTCAGCACAGGAGGACTTGGATCTGTTGGTCCAGAGGAGGGCCACAAAGATGATCAGGAGGCTGGAACACCTCTCCTATGAGAACAGGCTGAGGGAGTTGGGATTGTTCAGCCTGGAGAAGAGAAGGCTCTGGGGAGACCTTGCAGTACCTGAAGGGGGCCTACAGGAAAGCTGGAGAGGGACTTTTTATAAAGCATGTGGTGACAGGACAAGGGGGCAATGGTTTTAGACTACAACAGGGTAGATTCAGATTAGACATCAAGAAAAAGTTATTCACTGTGAGGGTGATGAAACACTGGAATGGGTTGCCCAGAGAAGCTGTAGACATCTTATCCCTGGAACTGTTTAAGTCCAGGCTGGATGAGGCTTTGAGTTATCTGGTCTGTTGGAAGGTGTCCCTGCCCATGGCAGGAGGGGTTAGAACTTCAGCTCCCTTCCAACCCGAACCATCCTATGATTCTATAAACAGCCCAAGGCAGGAGTGCTGCATTCTGTTGTCTGTGGAATTCCAGTTTATTTTTGAATCTGAAAATATGGTAGGTAGGCCAAACATGGTAGGTAGGCCTTTGAGCTCCACTGAGCAGAGGTGAGCCATCTCTGCTGTCTTCCATCTCTTGAAGTAAGAGTTTCAAGGAATGGATTCTACAAGGCTGCATTGTTTCATGTGGGACAGGAGAAAGTCAGTGAGCTCAAAGGCCCGAGGATTTATTGCAGAGCAGATGATAGGCAAATCCAACTGTTTACTCCATTGAACTGTCAAGTGATGTGACAATCAGGATCTGTACAATGTCGCTGTTTTACTTACCTGTCAGTTTACTCTAATTCAGCTGCACTTGTATCTTTGATAAAAGAGCATGTTGTTTCCAGCTTACTGTGTCTTTTCCAAACACCTTGATTTTAAAGCTCAACCAGTTAAGTTGAATAAAGTCTAAATGAACCTCAGCGAAGGCTTCTGGTGGATGTAGAATAGAATAGTTTCATTTGAGAGCGACTTAGAAGGTCCATCTAGTCCAGCTGTCTGACTATTTGTGACACAAGGGAGTGCTGTAGAGATCCACAACTGGTTCTGAACAAGTTAGTGCAAGTGCCTCTTGTTCTGCCTAGAGAGCCTGAGAAATATGAGCTCAGAGAGGACTAGTTCTTGGGACTCCATTTGGGAAGCTCCAGAATGAATGCTGTGGCTTGTGCTGATGCTCTGGCAGTGAATAAGGAGTCCAGCTCTGTGGCAGTACTTCTGACTCAAAACCATCTTTCTGGTCTGAATTTTACAGGTAACAGGTTGAAGCTGAGACCCAGTGGTGCAGGGAGGGAGAGGCTTAGCTTACTAAGGAAAGGCACGTAATGTTGTAGTCAGTGCTTCCACAATTGGATTTTTTTAGGAGCTTTTTTGCCAATGGTGCTTGCCACTAAGTTAAATCAGTCCTTCCTGTCCTAAAAATAAATGGCAAAATTCTGAGCTGTCATCTGTTTTATTCAGGGAAATGGACACATGTGATCTCCAGACTTGCAATTGTGTGCTTAAGGATGAAAGGACTTGTGAATTTTCCACCACAGTTTGAAATGAAGTCACTAACCTCTGTGTGAGATGAGAGATGCCACTTGATTAGTGTGGAAATAGCACAGCAGGGAAAAAAGAAACCAAAACAAACATCCCCCAAAAAACCAAAACCAAACAAACAAAGCCCAAACAGAAACACCCACCACTAAATTCAGGGCTACCAATGCTACTGAATGGCTGTTTCAGTTTCAGCTGAAACTTGAGGGGTATCAGACAGAGCACACCTCAACTCTACTAAAAGGCTGTTGTTGGAGCATGTGGTCCCTGGGATCCGCCAGCCAGTTTGAGTTTCTTGTGTGTCTTTCCGTGCTTTGTGGCTGCCTTCCCCATAGTGGCCTGAATACATTATCTGGTTGTAAATTGGGAAATGAAATGCTTACAGCATTTGACATTCCTAATGTTGCTGCGAATAACTTGTCCTTTTTGACTTCTGTATGCTTCTAATGTTGGACATGCAGGGTCATTTGAAATGTACTTGAAAATCAAGGGGGAATCTGACTCCTGTGACTTGATTTTACCAGGTTGGCAAACTCAGTAATAAAGCTGAACCTCCACTTAAAGAACAGATGCTACATTTGAACATCAGTGCTCTAATTTTTTTGAGTGCAGTTCTGCTTTGGAAGGATCTGGAGTTTGCTTGAAGCAAGATGTCTATCTAAATATCAGATTTTTTTTTATGCTTGTAGAAAGTGGGATGGGGAAAAAAAGCAATATAAATGAGTTTTATAGTTTTGTCCTCTTTGGAGCTTGATTCTAATGTTAGGGTAACTTAACAAGACTTTGCAAAACAAAGTATCCATGTGATGACTCTGCATTTCACCATGTTTCACAATAAAGTAAGTCCTCCAGTTCTCCACACGTGATAATCAAGTGTTCTTTTCTAGTGACTGTGGAAGTAGTAATTCTCTTACGTAAGACCATCTGTCAGACTCCACTCTTGATAATTAATTATTGAAAACATGATGAAACAAACAAAATGATTGAAACCTGTTGTTGTAATTTGCGATTGTATTGGTGTCTCCTTTCACTGGGATTTTGAGCAGGACTGGCAGTAACTGAAAAAATACAGCTGCTGTTACATTCGGAGCAATTTCATATTTCTCAGATCTCAATAACTTTGCAAGTCAGGTTCTATAATGCCAAGCAAAACTAAATCATTGTTCTCATGTTTCTAATTGATTATATTCCTTGTATTGCATGTAATAAGTGGGATTCCCTGGTTCTCATATCAAATACTGGAGGTGTGCTGATGTATTAAACTGCTGTAAAAGACTAATGAAGTCAGGTCCTAAAGTAGTTTTGTCTTGATATTTCTTAAAAAATCCCACTTCTTAGTGTATTCTGCAATATCTTTCTCTTGAATAATATAAATACACGAAGAGAGAGACTTTTTTCAAGTTTGAACTTCTCTAAGGGAGAAGAAGCATGAATAAGAAAGCTTCATAACCGGGTAGAAGAGGTAGTTAGAGGCTGGTGGTAGCAAGATTTTTAATCCTTTGAAAATGTATGGCCCACTTGTGCATACTGAGATCCATGTTTCTTGACCTTGGAAGCTTCTAGCTATGCTAGCTTTCCCCAGTCTAGTCGTGTTTCCCCTGTAGTATTTCATTTACAGGAGCTTCCATCCCCCTGATTATTACTGCATAGTGTGGTGTCTAAAGCTTGCTTTTAGAGAGGTACATTTGGAAGCAACAACAACAAAAAAAAAAACCCAGGCCAAACAAAATTGTGGAGTATGTTTTATTCTGCTATCAGAATCTTTGACTTGAAGCCCTATCTGGGTATAAGTCCATTTAATGGTGGTTTTAAGTAGTGCCTGTATAGGACACAATTGTTCCCTCTTCCAGGTAATTTGGTATCTCTAGGCCTATGGGTGGAATTTTTTTCCATCATTTTTCCTCCAAGCTTGCTCTTTGTCCCCTTTGGTGTTTTGCATTTGCAGTGCCTGAGAGCAGATAGTGCTCAAGGAGTTATGTGGCTTCCCTTGACCCTGAAGAGGAGTTGTGCTTCCCTGGTTGGTATTGATAGGACTCATCATAACTTCAGTGTAAATTGTGGTGACAGTAATTTGTTTTCACATAGATGCTTCTGTCTCAAAGGTTTAGGTCAGTGAGTGCTACTTTTGGCATATAGCATGACTTTCTAAAGCCAGTGCTTGTTCCTTATCCTTGTGCATTA
This sequence comes from Megaceryle torquata, assembly GCA_024611175.1. NCBI lineage: Eukaryota > Metazoa > Chordata > Aves > Coraciiformes > Cerylidae > Megaceryle > Megaceryle torquata. Next base: position 25,513 of record JANIJG010016601.1, on the reverse strand, counting down.
CAATTTGATGTTTTCTGAAGTCCTCCAAAGTCAAAAAAACTTATTAACATGAGCACAATTGCTTCAAGTTGCATCTTGGTGCCCAGGGCTGTAAACATGAGAAGCAACTCAATATAATTTGTGGGTTCTGTTCTGTTCTCTATAGCATTAAATTCACATGTGGCTGCTGTGATGGAAGTCCAACAACTCCTCTTACTGCTGTAAGCATTGCCTGAAGATAGATAGCTTCCATTCAACATTTTTCATAGGCATAAAGTTTCCAGGGAGTTGTTTAAGTGCTGAAGACTGTTTATCTACAATGCAGATGGTAAAGGATAGAAAACTTTTCTGGATAGAACATCTGGCTCCTTCCTGTTCCTCTACTCAGGTGGCTTCAGAGCTTTGTAACCTAAGACTAAGCCCTAATCGACAGACTTTGAAGCCTGCCTTGATCTAGATTTTGAATGAGGATTTCAACATCTTGAAAAGCCATTTTCCTATGGTGAAAATCGAGAGAGTTCTGCCTATAAATTCTATAGATGGCAAATATTTGGGATATGGGTTGCTTTATTTCTATTTCATAGAATGGTTTAGGTTGGAAGGGACCTTAAAGATCATCTACTTTCAACCCTTCCTGCCATAGGCAGGGACTCCTTCCAATAGACCAGGTTGCTCAGAGCCCCATCCAGCCTGGCCTTGAACACTTCCAGGGATGGGGCATTGCTGGCTTCCCTGGGCAACCCATTCCAGTAGCTCGCCATCCTCCCAGTAAAGATTTTTTTTTCCTAATACTTCCTCTAAATCTACTCTGTCACTTAGAAATAATTCCCTCTCATCCTATCACTGCACTCCCTGATAAGGAGCCCCTCCCCATCTTTTATGTAGGCCACCTGGACAGCTGCTTGCAGTAAGGTCACCTTGGAGCCTTTTCTTTTTCAGGCTGAACACCCCTAAGTCTGTGATCCTGCATGCGCGGGGGAGGTGTTCCAGCCCTCAGGTCATTTTTGTGGGCTTCCTCTGGACCCACCTGAGCAGGTCCATGTCTTCTATTGCTGGGGGCTCCAGAGCTGGACTGAGCACTCCAGGTGGAGTTTCACAAGAGCAGAGTAAAAGGGGAGAAGCGCCTTCTTTAACCTGTTGGCCACACTTCCGTTGATGCAGCTTGGGATACTGTTGGCTTTCTGGGCTGCCAGTGCACATTGCAGGCTCATGTTAACTACTTCATCGACCAGCACCCCCAAGTCTTTTTCTGCAGGACTGCTCTCAATCCACTCATCACCCAGCCTGTGTTTGCGCTGGGAATTGCCCCAACCCACGTGCAGGACCTTGTGCTTGGCCTACAGAGATTTATGTGGTCTCTCTGGATGAGTGTTTACTGAAGATATTGTAAGGTGTCCTTGGCTGTCACCTTTAGGGAAGTATCCAGTTGTATTTTACTGTGTGCTTGCTTGCCTCTTTGAAAGTGGGGGCGTGGGTATAGGAGACCTTCATTAAAAAACAATTGTGTGCAAGTTTTAGTTATGCTGCTCACATATCTAGAAAAATACATACCTTCCCCATGTACTCTGAATTAGGTCATGTAATTCTAACTGGAGAACTGTTGAAGAAGAATTCTCAAAATATGTCAGAACAAAAGTGACAACATATGTTGCGTTTAGACAATCACATATTACACATTTTTATTGTCAAGATTTTATTTAAATCACTGTATCTTTTTTCTTTCTTTCCTTTCCCCTGTTAACGTTCCAATAATAAATCATTTTGTTTAATAAAATGACAAGGGAAAGCTATGCTTAAATTCACTGATTAGTGTTCGTTCTCCAACTGTGATCTCAATTATTGTCTAAATAATGTGTATGAAACACCTATTTCAAGAGCTGGCAGGATTTCTCCTTTACTTTGTGAGTGTATATTTCAGTGTTTTTAGCAAAAGATTAATACATACAGTATCTGTCAATAGCTGTAAATTGTTTAATGATACGCTTTCCATCTCCGCAGGGGAAACAATGTTCTTTTCTCAACCGCAGATCTTAGGGGTTATGTTTGTATGATAAACAGAACATTAGTGTAATTGTCAGTCTTGCTTGTGCTACAATGCCATAGAAAATGGCTGTATTTTTGATGTGACTGGGATTTGAAATATTTAACTAAGGAAGCCAAGCGTAGCCTTTTCATCATTATGTTGTAAGAGCCAGAGACAGAAGATTAGCAGCAGTGAGGTTGATGCTTAAATTACAACTTTAAGGGGCTATGTATACTGGATTGCTCCCCACTTCTGAGCAGCTGGTTTTAAGTGCAGAAAGTATCCATTTCCCAAATGAACTGGCTACACATTTAAAGCTGGGCATCCAAAAGCTGTATTAATTACTGCTTGGCAGAAATTTTTATGTCAGGCTTATTGGCAAGAAATGAGTTGGAAAAAAAAAATCCTGGGAAACTTGGGAGAAGCACTGAACTCTCAGAAAAAGCAGTGTTACTACATGCATCGCTTCTGACCAGTAAAGAGTGGCTCCCTCAGCTTCACACTTCACACCACAGGTAGCCCAATACTGTAGCTTAATCCTCTACTGGAAGCAGCATTCCTTGTAATACTTCTGTGAGATGTAGTGTGCAGATTTTTGAGGTTTAGACAGGAAAACAATGCAAATCCAATTTCTTGGTGTGTTTCAAGGAATGTGGATAAGAATTGAGACTTGATGTCTCTATTTCCTTAGTGGTGTAAAAGGACGTTCCAAGCAGCTTCTTACAAATCAAGGAATATGAAAAGACCCACATGGAAATGCACATACCTGTCTGAATGCTCCCTCCTGGAATCACAGAGACCAGCAGTCCAGCAACAGCTGCCTGGATCCTCTCTCCTAGGAAAGCAGAAAGTACTTTTTGGTGCTCATAGGTTAATCTGAAATAAGGTAATAAGACTTACCTGTGTGACTTCCTGAAGCTCTGTGCCTGTCACTAGTGTCAGTGTGAGCCAGAGTCAAGCCCAGGAAGGGGTGCCTTCCAGGTACAGCTGAAGCAGGGTCATTTATTATTCCAGGGTTCATCAGAGTCTAACCTATGAATTTCACATCCTGAAGCACTAAAAAAAACATAGCTTCATAACATGGGCCTTAAATTACTGCTTTTCTAAGCTTTTCTCATGCCAAGTATTTTTTTTAGAGTGCGACTTTTAGCTGTCATGTAGAAGGAAAGGGGAGAGAGTATGATGGTGAAGCAGTCTGATTTCTTTCACAGGAGCATCCAGGGATCAGAGTCTCAATTCTGTTAAAGAATGGTTTTGATTTTTTTTTTTCACCTCTCAGCTTATTGCATATCAGGCCATCTTCTCAACTCTCATTTGTCTGTCAGATGTATCACTTGTCTTGTCTTTTTTTTTTTTTTTTTGATGGTATAATGCTGTTTCTAATGCATTTGTCTTTGATTTCAATTTGGAATAATTTTCCCTCCCCTTTTGTAGGTGCTGAACCTGAGTTTGATGGTCTAAGTTGTCTAACAGATGTATCATCAGTGCTTGTCCCATCTCCCTCCTCCTTAAGTGGTTGCATCAGATGAGCAAAGGTGGCTTGATAATTGATTATTGGATTCCCATTAGTGAAGATCAAGGTGGTCGCTTCCTGGCCTACCCTGTGCTTGTCTTACAACTGTGTTTTACAGAGTTTATTCGAGCCTATAATCAGCTGAGTTTCACTGAGATCAAACCTTCTGCTTCACTGAGTAGGGGTTTTTTTGCTGCACTGCAACCACATTTTGTCTACCCTTGACAGCATAGATTAAATGTCCACAGATATTTTTTTTTTTCCTTTTCTGGGACCATTGTTTGATCATTTGTTTTTTAGTTGTTCTAGACCTCATTTAAGAAACTGGTTATAAAAAAGAGGGGGTGGGGGTGTGCTGGGGGGTGGGGAAGAAAAAAATCCAAGCATAAAGGTAACTATGGTATGTGAAGCCCAGTATTTCTCAACAGGTGGTGTCCATAGTATTTCTAGAGAGTATGGTTTATTCCTTTGTCTGAAGGCAAAGGTCTCCAATGTCTTACATGAATTACACCCAATGTTGACCTGTTTCTTCAGCATATAGAATAATCTTTTTTGCATGCCCTTACACCTCAATCTAACTAACTACAGAAGTGTAGTGCAGGCTGAAGATGACACAATTTTATGCTTTTATGTGGGAATATAATGTAGCAATATTGTGCTGACAAGGTTATGTTGGTATTACTATGGACATGCTATAAACTCTTCATAATAAACTAACTTGTGACTGAAGAGAAACTGATTTGAAATTGAATTGTACTAGAGCATTTCTTGAGACCTTCGAAGATTCCTTATGTTCTAATGGTTTTCTTGAGCACAAATTCTTGAAAATTGTGTTTAAAGTCTCTCTGGCCTTGGCCAAATGGAAGTTCAACCTTACTCTCGCTTGTTTAAGCTAGAATATCTCTGGGGAAGACAATGTAAAGCTCCCTGTGCGTGTGGTTTTCAGGCTGCTTGAAAATTGTCTTTCAGACAAGATTTAGCCTGGTCTTCAGTGTCTGCTTTCTGACTAGGTAAAAAAGAGTAAATATAAAAGCTGGTGTTGGAGGTTTTATTGTGAAGTGGTAGAAAATCTGTAAGATTTCAGTTTAGGAAGGCTGTGCCAAGCAACCTAAGACTGTAGTACAAAGGATACGAGGCTGGGTCATCATCAGACTTTCAGAACTTGTCAGTAAAAGAGAATTTTCTATATATAAAAATCTGCTGCTGTTTCATCATATCATGCTATTTGAGGAGTATTGAAGTATGTGAATTGGGTTAGAAAATTTCCAAAAACTAGTTATAAGTGCCAAAATGTCTGATACAAAGTTAATGGGAGTTGATGTGAATTTGGGCTGAGGTTTTATAGGACTTTGTGTGACTTCTTCTGGTTTAGTCATACTGACTTGGAAAATCTTTTCTCTTTATACAACTTAAAAGTGCAGTTCTCTTTTTTTAACTATTTTTCTCAAGTCTTAGCAATAATGAGGTTTCTGCAGGTTGGATGGGAACAGTGTGAAGGAAGTGTTTAGTGCTGCTCTTTGTGACATTAGCTGCTTTTGTGCAATGGTTCTTGTAATTGGAATTTTAGTCTGTGAATCCAACTTCTGCCCACTGATTTCTTGAAAACAGCTATTTCATAAGGTAGTGGCTTGTGGGGAAAAAAAAAAAAAAGAGCTTTTTTAGAAAAGCTGTATTCTTCATCTGCTCTTCACCCCTATGTCTCGGGGGCCTGCTATTCTTTCATTTTCCAGGGAGAGCGCCTCAAAGAAATGTATGTTTGCTGCATTGTTCCAAGAATTTATCTTGGAAACTTCAAAGAAAGACTTTAATTGAGCCTTGGAGATGAGAAAAGTGAGAAGAACCAAAAATGATTCTCTGTGCTTGCGTAATACAGTTTTTGCTACTTTAATAGTCATCAGATGGAACAAATTAAATAATGCAGGCTTTAGTGAAAGACTAATACAGAACTCCTCCTTAATGAGGAGCCTTTGTCAGTGTGGAAATACTTGGTCAGTGTGGAATGAGTATTTGGTTATGAGATGATATTGAAGAGAAGAGGACATGTTATACTTAGGTGCTTGCTTCTGCTTAATATGAGCTATCCTTTTGGAGTTACTTTAATCTTGAAGGTTTTTGTCAGAATACAAGTTAGACCATGCTTAATGTCCAAACAATACATACTGTTTCTTCACATGTGGTTCTCTGGTGGTACAGTCCCTTTTGAGAAAGGAAGAGAAATACATTCCCTGCTTTACAACTGAAGGAAACAGCTGCCTCTGTAGAACAAAACAGCAGTTCAGGACAGAAATTCTTTGAAGATGACACAAAATACTTGGTTAACCTCCTCTCTTTTGGGGCTGTTATAGTTGAAATCAAGAGGCTTACTCTAAAAATAATCCAGGCTCCACATCTGGCTTCTCTTTCATAGAACATCTCTTTTTGGTTTTGTGAGTGAGCTGACCATCACTAAGAAATTTCTGAGTAATTTTTTATGTATTCAATTGAGTGTGAAGTAAAAAAAATCTCTTTTCTGCTCTCCTTTAACGACTATACTACTTGAGTGAATAAGCAACTTACTTCCTGAACTGAGGTCTGTTGTTATAGAAGATGCTTTCTGAATGCTTTTCTCTACAGAAAATGGATGCTATGTAATCAGGTGTCTCTGGGCTGCTCCTTCCTGCTCTCAAACAAGACAGAGATGAAGAGTAAACTGCAGCTTTTGAGTGCCTGTGGTGAATTTTATATGAAATTTCTATTACAAATTTAGCCAAGGAAGAACCTGGCTTGTGGACTGAGGAGGATTGGCGGATGCTTAGAATTCTTTGAACTCTGCCACTGTGGAGTCAAAGTAGAAGAAAGAGCGTTGTTAATTCTATACATGAAAGCACGGAGCCTTTCCTACACACGTCGTTCATCGTTCACACTCCCTGCGAGAAATTTCTGTATCTCTGTGCTGGCAGTGAATGCACTTATTCATGCTTTGGGAGGAGCAGAAGAGGAAGAGAGGGAGTCCAAGCAATTTCATATATGTAGAAATCAGTGGGAAGACTCCCCTTAACTTCAGTGGATTTTGAATTTGGAACTTAAACTCTACCATATAGTCTTTTTCAATAAAAGACCTTCTGTTTTTCTACTTTAAGAAAAGCTCTTGAAAGCTCAACTGAACTTCCCCCTAAAGGTGCTTACCCCGTGGATTTATTACAGTTACATTAAAGCAGTGATTTCTGGGCTTTTAATGCATTAACAGGCTACTAGTTGAATAAGATTGTATGTTTGGGTGGAAAAGAAATCCAGAGATGTGCTACAGACGGTGCTTGCAATGGTAATGAGAATGGCAGTTCATTAGGATTAGCAATGCAAAAAAGGTTCCAGTTAATGAACAATGAAAACATTTTGGCAGTTGCAGCGTTCATATTTGCAACGCTGTTCATGCTGCTATAATTTAAGCATATAATGTGACTGTCCATTATCAGCTCAGATTTTGAGAGGTTTATTATTCCATCAACACATTAATTCTATGCTGGGAGCTGGCATGGAAGACAGGCGAGTAAGTTACGTTATGTGTGCTATCTATATATTACATAGACTGGAAATGAAGCCAGGAGCCAAGCTTCTTTAGGCCCAAATTAAAATGTCTGCTGTCTTACTCTAGTAGGTCTTGAGAGAGACTGTATGGGCGTGACCAGATGACACTACTGGAAATGGTCTTTTTTTAGTTTAAGTGACAAGCACATCTTCAACCTGTCAACATCATCCTGAGGTCTGTCTGTAGAACATGGGCATTTTTGAGCAGCAGCAGCTGTGCTAAAGGAGGCCTCAGAATGAATTTGCTGTTAGCAAGAGAACTCTGTAAAGAATAAACCCATATAAGGAAACCAGGTAGCATTTCACTGCTTCTGAAAATGCAGGTGTTTCATGTTTCTGCTATTCCCAGGGAAAACAACGGCTTTACCCCTGACATAAGTGGAAACACAGCACTGATCTTCATAGGGAAGTTTCTCAGGAGAAGAGCAGCAGATAACAAGAGTGATGGGGACAGTGGCTGCTAACATGGGATGTCTTCTGCACAATTGTGGACATGTAGGTTCAAGTCTGGCCCAGAATCAAAAGCTTAAGAGTATTTGCTTTTTTGGGCTTCCTATCCATTGAAAAAAAAAACTTGGTTTAAATCTGATGTTAAACCAAAATGCATCTGATTTCCCAGTCAGCTGTAGTCAGAGCTGATTTCTTAGTGTTGGCAATCTCTAGCACAGTAAAAATGAGTACAAGTTAAGGTTTGTTCTGTGGGACTGAAACATCTTAAACTTACAGTAAATATTTACCTTGACTTTTATTTCTCACTATGATTTTTTAAAAAATATTTACTTTCTTCCATCTGAATTGCCTGTCTTGTCTCTAACAGTGCTTTGAACCAACAGCCCCAAGTGCCCACTCCCCTCTGCAGCAGATGGTGAGAATAACTCGGCCTCATTTCTTCAATCAGTGACTATCAAAAGAGGATGCCAGGTTGTTGGCTGCTGTGGATACCTTGTGGTGGTTACAATTTAACTGTAGAGAATGATGCTCCCTGACCATTAAGTAGCACAGTTGGTATTAAGCAAATGTGAATATTATTGTGTAGAAAATGGTGCAGGGATCTAATCAGCCTGGTTTTCTTATTGCTGTGAAATTGTCTGTGAAAATAGCATCTCAACCTGATGCTTTGGTAAACCGTGTGCATTTTTACCCTGGGTAGTTAATTCCAGTCAGAGGAGCTACTTTCCTTTTGATGTGGAGGGGTTTGTTCATTCCCTGATCGCTTTTCTTGCCATCCTGATTACTCTGCAAGTGATTATTTGATCACATTTTGGGTTAAAGTTGCCTAAAACTTAAAAACTTGCTTTTATTGGCAGCAGTGTCACTAGGTGTCAGTCAGGTTGAAGTGACTTGTGTTGTGGTCTTCACTGAAGAGTTTGTGCTGGGCTGGATCCCTTCTCACACTGACATTGATGGGAATTCTAAACACTAACTTTTTACTAGATTTTAACCACTCTTGCAAACTACAGTATACCAGGAAAAGGATGCTGCCAGACTGACTTCATTAGGGTCTGTGAAAACAACAAGTTGTGTAGTAAGTACACCTTGAAACTCTTTGATTATTGCTATTCAGACTGAATTAACCTCCTGGAGTTTCCTTTGGAACAAGGCCTTTGTACAAAATACTGTACTGATGTAGTTGGTGGCTTCAGTCTGTAGATGTGGCTCACAACCACTAAGATGCACTAGCATAAAAATAGACTGCAGGTCCTACAGCTCCCTGTTTCCTGTCTGCCTTCTATAAAGGCCTCACAGAGAGATTTTTCCTTCTCTTCTGTGGACCATTCTTTTCTCCCTTGTTACAAGTGAACTAGAGCGAGAGTCAATATGGAGCGAAGACATTTGGCTTTAGCTCTGGGTGGGGGTAAGATGGGGATAAACAGTGGTATGGAGAGGCTGGTTTAGTCTTGTTTCTTCCATGATGGGAAGTAGATGCAGTAGTTGAGAAGCTAAGAGAGGGAAGGAGTTGAGATGCGTGAGATTACACATAGCAAGGAGAACACAAAAGCCCATATAAACTAGATTGGAAAGTGTTGGTCCATAGCCCTGGGAAAGACCTGTTGAAAGCTTCTCTCCTTTGGAAAAGTTGGGGTGATGAGCCAGTTTTCCTGCTCGAACTCCCAGTTCAGCACTCATCTGCTAGGTAGTGCTGCCTCCGAGTTGCGTGTTGTTGTTTTAATATTTCAGCCATCCAGCAGCTGAAGCTGTAAATACAGTGAGCCACCTGAACTGGGGATTACACATAGCCAGTCATGACTCCTGGCCTGGTCAAACCCTGGTTTAACTTCTCCTTTTGTGTAAGGATCCCATACAGCTAGGGGAGACTTGTGTATGCCATTGCCATAACAGACGCTTTCTCAGCCTTATAGGTGCAGGCTGCACTGATAGTCCTGTTGATGTATGGGTTTTGTTTACAGCTGCTGTGTATGCTATAGCTGTCAGCTGTAGAAAACAACTTTTGCTATCACATCAATACCTTGTTCAGTGATCAATGCAGAGGGCTTGTACTGTGTGTTTATCTAGTGATAGAGGCCTGGAGCCAAACATCTTCATCTTATTCAACTAGGGCTGGAAAATAGTCTTCCCTCCTGTATTGGAGATGAGGTCACCAGGATGAGAGAAAGCTGTGGGAGTAAGAGTCCTGCTAGGAGGGTGACAGTACAGCAGGTGGGATTTTGTTCTTAGTATTTGGTGTTGACTTCTCTCTCCCACACCTGCTTCTGAACTGATACCCTGTTTCTACCTGAAAGTCTAGCATCATAATTTCTCCTGACGTTTTTTTTTTTCTTTTTAGACTGCTGTTATGTAGCTTTGAAAGAGAAGGGTTTGTTAGATACCTGAATAGCAACCGACCTCTGGAAAATTTGTTCCCGGAGTTGTATGTCAAGTGTTCTGGATGGGCAAACCTTTAAGAAGCCATTTAACTGAATTCTTTGAGGTTGGTTCCCAACTTGTGCTCTCCCCCAGCACACTTTTAGCACTCCCCGTTCTGTAGGAAACAATACGTAATAGTTTTCTTCGACAGACATTTATAGTCATGCTCTATGTTGCAAACTTAGAGCTGCAAGGATGCTATTGTAGTTCATCTATGCTGTGGTTGTAATTTAAATGGTGGTATCAGATTTGTGTTAGGCTGCCAAAAGCAGATGCATTTAGATAAAGGATGGTCATTGAGTCAAACAATGGCATGTAGTAGATATGCCAATTAATATCTAATAGCTATTTGCTTCTGCACTTAATTTCATTAAAGAATCTTAGCTATTTGAATGTGTTTAATCAAGTCACCTCTGTTTCTTTTGCTAGTTGTGCTAGGGATAATAGTCAAAACATCAAGCAAATTTTCTACTATGGAATATGGTGAAATTTAATGCTAATATAACAACTATTCTATTGAAACTAATTTAGAAGCTTATTTCAGACTTCATTTAATGTGTTAGCAAAATAAATTCTACATAATTGTAAACAGCATCCTCTCAGTGTGGGTTACTGAATTAACAATGGGATGCAGGAAGATATAAGAAGTTAAAAGGATGAAAGTGCACTTGAAACCGTTTCAGTTTAAATGGTTCCTGATAACCACATCATTTGGTGAGATCTCCTTTCCTGAGACAGTTTATAGCTTTTCTTTCCTGTGGTTTTGTATTTTGTTGTTGTTTTTTGGGGTTTTTTTTTCTTCTTTCTATCATGACAATTGCTACAAAGGCAACCAGTAAACTAAAAGCATGGTCATACAGCTGAAGTCATGCAATAAATAGATGTTACATAGGCATATAACTGCCTATTTAGGCAATAATCTGCCTTTCGCATTCACTAGCTGAAATTCTTAGTTACGAATGAATCCTTCAGCCATGTAAACATGGGGTTACTCTAATGTCTGTTACTGAAATGGCCATAAACTGGAAAACAGGAGGCGCAACCTCAACATGAGGAGATATTTCCTTGCTGTGAGGGTAACGGAGCACTGGAACAAGCCACCTAGAGAGGTGGTAGAAGCTCTTATCTCTGGATATGTTCAAAAGCGGCCTGGACGCATTCCCGTGTGATCTGCTCTAGGCTACCCTGCTCTGGCAGGAGGTTTGGACTAGATGATCTTTAGAGGTCCATTCCAACCCCTATTATTCTGTGAAACTGAGAGCTAGGTGAGGTCTCCCAGGCAGGACAAATAGCTTTTACATCTTCTGTTTCATTTCTGGGAGAACCACTCAGTCTTATAGCAAAATCCGTTTAAAACAACAAAGCTATGCTTGTTTGCAAGAAATGAAGGATCTTGAGTAACTTCAGGCTAGGAGAGAATGGATCTGTGCTCTTCTGGGTGATATAGTACATGGAAGCAAAAGACAGCTTGTTCTTGTCACTGCTGTGATATTTGCATAGTGTTCTCCAGGTACTTGTGAGTTTGCTTTACTTGGAGCCAAATCTGCCTAGAGTTCATGCAGCCGCATAATACAGTGCTAAGCCCAGGCAGAGAGACCTGACACTTACCAGTCAGGGCTCTGCATTGTTTAACTGTGTCTGTAGACCTTATCCTTCAGGCCTCATTCACGTCTGGCTCGCTTAGAACACAGACATAGTGAACAGCTTTGCCTGAGAATGCTGTGATGGACATACCCTGGGAGACGTGCTTCACTATGGAGTACTGACTTTCTAGATGGCGAGACAGTCTTGCTTACCTGTCCTTGGAACAGACCTGGCATTCCTCAGGAAAGCTGTATGTTTGAATGCTGTTGCCTTGTTTCCAGTGTCACTGCTTTTGTCTTGTGGTGTCCCTGCATTCTGAAACACATTCACCCATATGTCTTCTGCCTGTGGCAGTGCAGCTCCAGTTACTTTGAAGGAATTTCTCTTATTTTATAAATTGATTATCAGGATATATTCATATTTTTATTGTGTTTTAATACAAGAAAGAGACAGAAGAAATTTTGAGAGGCACAACTTTTTTTTTTATTCCTGTACAGGAATAAGTAAAGCTGGTGCAGTGATTAGTAGGAATTCTTTGAGTTGATGCCTTTCAGGTGAAAGGGCTTGTTTCTTGGAGTTGTTGTTCTCAGTTAAGAGAGAGGTTTTGTGTTGCAGATATCTAATCTATTTTGCTAAGTTGGTACTGTGCAAGTGCCAGGCTTTGAGACAGGGACTCCTGCAGCTGAGAAAGTAGGCAGTACTCATCTCGCAGGTGAGTATTTGGAACGGTTTAGCAGGAAGCAGGCTTCTTGGCAGGGGTACTGAGCTGCTGAGGAGCAAAGCTGCTCCAAACTATAGTGAGACACTTGCGTGTGTGGAATTTGCCAGACCATTTCTTTCTTCCATTCATTAGAGCTTGCTCAGCCTGTGCCCACAAGCACAGTTGTTACAGGTCTAAGTAAACTCACTGAACAGAGACAGGTCTGTTCTTACCCAAAGCAGGACAACAGTCCACACTTCCTGAGCACCTGCAGCTGGCAGGGTTGAACGGCACAGGTTAATAGTTTGCTGCTTTTAATTTAGGTGAGATGGAGTTTACTAATTCCTACTGCTTGTCCTGCCTGGAACAAGGCTTGTACATTTACCTACTTTACTCAAGAGTTTTGGCTGAATCCTTTCTGCTGCACCTAATGGTGTGCCTTGGGTGAATGTCTGTCTGTCGTCTTGTTCGTGTTTCTGACAGGACTGACTTGCGCTGCACCACAAGAGAGGCTCCTAAAAGGGTTCCTTGTTTCTGTTGCAGCTCCTGTAGAGCTCACTGATTATGCAGATACCATCACAGCTACACGGGTCTGGAGCCGACTGGTAGGAGAGAATAAATAAAGCTATCTTAGGAATCATCTGATGCACTTTCAGAACGGGACAAGAGAGATGGCAGCACCTCCTCTGTCTCTTAGGGTGCATGGTGCTCCCTTGTCAGAGCTGGAAAAAGACAGGCCTGCCTTTGTTTTGGTTGTTTTGTGGTGGTGTTTTTTGTTTGGTTGTTTGGTTTTGGGTTTTTTTGTTTGGTTGGTTTTGTTTGTTTTTAATTTATTTGCTCTGTTTGTGCCTCTTCTTGGGAAGTGCAGTGGAATTTGTCTGAAGTCACCCCTGTTGAATGTTGGTTGTTTTGGTTTTGGGTTTTTTTGGTTTTGTTTTTTGTCCCCATCTTCTATCTCAGAAGTTTAGATGGTGCACAAATGAGTGAAGTTACAGTTAAGCCATTTGTTGCCAACCCCAGACTCGTGCTTCTGGAGCCCCTCCTATATAAGTGTCTAAGTGCCTTGGGCTGCAGTCCAGCTCCTATTAAACTGATTCTGTTGAAACAGAGGAGGCAGCTTAATGTCCTAAATCTAACCTTGGTGTTGTACAGCTGGGAATAAACTTCATGAAGGGAAGAAATACTTTTGAAGCATGGAGTTGCAAAGGTCCTGCTTGGGACCAGGAGCAGGCAAGCAGCCTGTTTGCCAGAAGCGGACAGTGAGCTGCTGCATCCAAGTCTGATTGCTGCTGTAGAGAGCAGAGCAGCTTTCACGGTGCAAAGACAGCCCAAGTTAGGGACCAGGTCAAGATGCAGCTGAGGGTGCTACCATAGAGTGGTATGTTGTCACCATAGAAGCACTGGAAGCACCACATGTATGTCATGGTGACACTACAGCTACTCTGCAGAAAGCTACTGCCACAGTAGCTTTCAGTGAGTTACATTTTCTCCCAGATGGCTTACCAAGTTGTTCTGCTATCCTGGGTGATTCCCTTAATATCTGCTGTGACAGAACTACACATTTGCAAACTGTTTGGCAGAAGGTGACATTTGACACTCTCTCAAAGCTTTGCACAGCACTGACAGGAGCAGAAGATAAGGCCCTCCCAGTTTCTTCTTGTCAAAAAAACCCCAAAACTCTGCAACTCCTGACAGACATGTTGTGCAAGGAGGCACCATTTTTAGAGTTCCTTTATAAAATTGTACTCGTGCTCAGATTTCCTGAACCAGCATTTAAATGCCACATGCTAGTCTGGAAAAGCTTTCTATCAGCATAGCATTTTGCTGACCGTTTTGAACACCCTGTGTTCCAAATAAGAACGCATTAGGACTGCGTAGCTCAAGTGAGTGCACTGCCGGAGGGCTAACTATAGATAGCAAGAAACTAAGCTCAAGTTTACTTGGTTACCTGGGGCACAGGGAGGAAGAGTGACACACACACACACAGACACTTTTTTAGATCATATCCTGCCTTGGAACCTTGATGATTTTTATAGACCAGGCAAAGATACACATTTTAAAAATTAGATGTCACCCAGTACAAGAAACCTGCCCAGTGTCAGATGGGAATTCTGTGACAGCACTGGAAAAAACAGTCTCTTAGAGCTTGCTGCCTCTGAATTTACTTATCTTGCTTTATATCAGGTTAGGATTCTGCTCCACCAATAAAGGTGCCTTTTTAAGGATGCCAGGGTCAGGGATTGAAAATAGCAGACAAAATACAGAAGCCATTAACTTTTGAAGGCACATAGAGGTGGAGGAACATCGTGGTCGAATAAACTGTACTGGACGCGGAGAACTCGGAGCGCTTTCAGCCAAGGTGCTCTAAGGGCATTCAGAAGCTGGTTTTGACAACCACAGTCCAGGAGGCTTTTGTTAGTTTTTCTTTTGTGGTGGTGGTGGTGTTTGCTTTAGTGTTTTGTGTGTGTTTTTGTTTTGGTTGGGGTTTGGGTTTTTTGTTGTTGTTTTTTTGTTTGTTTTGTTCTGTTGGGTTTTTTTTTGTTGTTTTTTTGTTTGTTTGTCTTGGGGTTTTTTACTACACTGGTGAAATTCCGCTAATTGTGTTTGCAGTAACTGCTGCATTGTGGAAAAGGGAATAGTGCTGAGAGATCGGTGTGTTTAATAAACATTTTGCACAATCAGTGGTAGATCTGGATTTTTATTGATTGGTCTTTTTGCATTTGGACAGATTTGAAAGTTTCTCAAAATGCTGCAGCTGGGAAAAACAAACAAACAAAACAAAACCCACTCCTATTGAGTCTCTTACCAGTTGTGTAAATAGTTTAGTATAACCATACAGCAGTATAAAATACTACTCACCAATATGTACTCAGTTTAAAAGGATCCTTCTGTACTTTCCCCACTTTGCAGAGTATTGCTATACTTTACAAGGAGCCCAGTTGGTTTCACAGGAACTACTAATTGATTAATACTGGCTGCATGAAAACTGGCATTCATCTTTGAAATTAATTCAGCTTTGATTATGATCTTAATATATTTCTAATAAAGAGAGAGAATTGGCTAGCATAAGTGTTCAACAAAACAGCTAATTTAACTTAATTGTGCACTGTCTGTAATAGAAGCAAATTTCAATTTGTAATTGTCTCACTGAAAATCTGATTCTTCATTTAAAGTCATGTGCTGTGCGGAGACAGAGATCAAGTAACCATTGTCTGATCAAAATCAAATTGCCTTCTGGAGCAGCTTGCTTCTCTCCACCCTGTAAACACAGAGACCAGGCCCTGAACTTCTTCAGGGTTGATGCTTAAAGTTACGCTGTATGAATTATCTCTGTCAGAGAACATGTGATGGAAAATAATGTTTTCCTTGAACAGATTGCACTATATGTAAAAAGGAATATACAAAATATATAGCCTTCCTCAAGAACCTGGTCTGGGTTAATAACTTGATTAGGTTAATAACAGGTCACTTACATGGTGGTTGCTTCAGGAACTGAGACAAGTCTCCAGCATATAAGAATTGAGCCTAAACTCAATTCCACATAATGCCTCTATTCACAAAGTTGTCCTTCTAAGGTGACACTGTGTTAAATACCAGTGGATAGCATTGCATACCTTGGCAATAGCTCATGAACTGTGTGTGTGGCTGACGTACGTCTGTTAACGTTTCTGTAATACCTGTTCAGGAACAAAAGCAGCCAACACATGATGGGACCAAGAGAAATGGACTAGGAAATTCCAAATTTGATGCATACTTTAGAGAGAGAGCATAAAACCTACTCATCAAACATTGACTTTCCTACCACAGTGTATGAGTAGTAGATTTTTCACTACTCAATTCCATTATGAATGTTATGAATCCAAACTGAATTGAGATGTACTGATACTGGCCCAGAGAGAAAATGATTCATTCAGTCTCTGCAACTTGTTGTTATAGTATATGAGAAGCTTTATTCCCCATTGCAACTAATAAAATACAATGCAGTGTGAAAAAATAGGCTGGTAGAGACCACATTAGGTTGTGATTGGAGATGACAGTGTCAAGCAGAGGCATGCAGTGACGTTGCTGGAGTTCACCTTTGCCCAGTGTGATATATTTGACAACAGAATCATTCAGGAATTGAAAAAAAGCAGCATGTATGACTACTCCATGGACTACAGTGCAATGAGTTCCTGTTTTCTGGTCCTGTGGTTTCTTTCCTTAGTTGCTAAGGGCTTTTTTATATAGGAGTCCTCTATAGCACATTAGGTGATTAAGATTAAATTATCTAATGTGTAATGTTTAAGAACTGCATGAGATTCAGGAGGGGTGCTGAGAGCAGGTGGTGGCAGTTTTGGTATGAACTTGACAAGGAGCTTTAATGAAATTAGTGAAGACAACATAGTATTGAATTAGACTATGAAACTTATTTCAAGAGGGAGCTGTTGAAGCTGGGAACTCTGGAGAGCAACATTGATGTGGATTGCAGAAATATGTTCAATATTGTTTTGTGGTGTGTTTTTTTTTTTTTTACGATGGCTATTAAGCTACATACCTGGAATTTTAGTAGGTATATGTGAATCCGTAGACATATGAGGAGAAACCAAAGGAATCCTCGTGTTCCAGTTGAAAAGTCCCATTTTCTTCAAAAGATTCCAGTAGGGGCCTCTCAGACTTTTAGATTTAGGCTAGTTGGACAGTGCTATATTTAACAGAGATGCTATGCTGCATACTTGTCCTGTGAAAAACTCCTTTTTCTTGGAAATAGGAAGACTTTTGCCATTTTGCCTGATTATATTTTTTTAATTTTTTTTAAACTGTATTGACCAATTGCCAACCTACTGAAGTTTCACCGGTGTCACAGGGCAGTGAACATGAAGAGTACTTTTTCCAGTATCTGGAAGTAGCAGTTTTGGGATCCAAGGAGGCTGTGTAAGCCAGGAGTTTGTTCCAGCTTGCTGTGATTGAATGGCATAAATTAATGTGTTTTGGTTTTTATTTTTCCTGTAGAAACATTGCTGCATCTCAAAGCTAGGAAAAATTTGGATCAGGTTGGGTGATCACTTCAATGGTTTGTACCGACAGCCTGTGTTTTTTCCAGGGGCAAAATAATAGTAAGTGTTCATAGGAGTGATATTTGTTTGCCAGACTGTATTGTCACTAGCAGTGGCTAGTTTTTTTTGCTATGGTTTTCTGAAATGGAAAAAAAATTCATTTCCTACTGCTTA
Source organism: Megaceryle torquata (assembly GCA_024611175.1). Lineage (NCBI taxonomy): Eukaryota > Metazoa > Chordata > Aves > Coraciiformes > Cerylidae > Megaceryle > Megaceryle torquata. The sequence continues at coordinate 8,078 of JANIJG010016601.1, read as the reverse complement.
CTTGTGTTTCCTTGAGGGTATAAGTTTGAGAACCTCTGGGTTTAATAGAGGATACTTGGAACAATTCATTTGTAGGGGCCTTACGTGAAAACTCTTGTAGGAAATCACTAAAAAACAGTTAAGACAGAAAATATTTTGCTTAATGTTAGTGAGGCTCCCTTGACCAGGTGTTTGTGGTAATAGGAACAGTGGAGCTTGGATGTTAGAATAATGAGAAGCCAAATACTGTAGAAAGTTTGAGTTTGGCAGTTACGTTCATTCTGTAGTACAGCTCTAATCCAAACAGATTTTGCATGCATTTTAGTGGATTGGGTTTTGGAAGTCGTCTTTTAAGACCTTGGCTTTCATGTTGGATTTAAAACAACACAGCAGGGTTTTGAACTTTGCTTTTCCAACTCTTCAGTGTGTTCACAATGGAGTATGTCAGATGAAAATCTGCTTTTTTAGGTGCTTAAGTGAGTTTAAAATCATCAGAATTCTAAGTTCTGTGGTGAATACCACTATCCCAGCCGAGAACTGTGTAAAAAAACTGACTCCCCTCTAGAATTCACTGTAGTGAAATAGGCTGAAACCACATAACTTGTTACAGCCTTTGCATGGAAGTTCTGTTGTCAGCTTTTTTCCCCTTTTTAGCTACCTGTATGTTGCTCTGAAAACACTCATTTAGGGACCAATTACTAAGCAGCAACTGTCACCTGCTTTGGTACTGCAAAACCTCATCCTGATTTGTTTCACAATTTGTTTCACAATTTTCTGCCAATCTTCCTTGTTGCTGACACGTGCTGTGCTTGTTTGGAATTCACGTGGTCCAGGACTACCTACTCGTGCTCGTGTGTTGGAATGAAGTGTGCGCCATATGTGGGTCAACTGCAGGATGGCCTCTCTATCGCAGACCTTTACTGAGAACAGCATGGCCAACATTGACCCAGTGGGGAATATGTCACAGTCTCATAAGTATGCCTAGTTATTTTCCTGTATTGGTGTCATCCCCTCATAATTTCTCCTGGACATTCTTGGAAGAACCATGATTGATTGCTTGAGATCTCATTCAGCATTTCTGTGGAGTCATTTGACAGGCTCAAGATGTGGTTTGCCCTAAGGTTGGCAACTTGGGTTTATCTGATTCCCTACCCTGAACAGTGGGGACTGATAGCCCAAAGTTTGCCTGTATTGCAAACCTAAAATTTCATCTTCCTAACCCCTTTTTCCAGTCACCTACTGAGCCTGGAGATGTACCAGCCACAAAGTGGGTGGAGAATCCCCTTGGGGAATAGCTTGCCCAGTCTGTATTGTTAGAACTTAATGAGTTCATGAGATTGACTCTGCTGCAATTATTTCTTAGTGACATATAACAAGTAGCTGTTCCTACAGACTTATAAAATGTTCCAGAGCTCCATTAATTTGCCCTTCATTAGCTATGTAATTTTGCTAATGACCCAAGATACTTAGAGGCATTGTCCTACGAGAATTATGAGTTTGACTGTGAGTCCTTACGGAAGAGTTGCACACACACAGCTCTATCCTATCTTAGTACCAGAAATTCGTTCTGCCCTGCTGCATCTAATTGTAGTTTTTGCTTCTGTACTGGAGTCATCTTCTATTGATAAATGAATAATTATTTCATATATGAAATTACACATTTAATGGAAGTTTCAAGTGTTAGTGTTAAATGATTACATTTGTTAATTGTATAATATAGCTGGGCATAATGATGCATTTAACCATTAACAGTTTTCCACTGCATTGTCTTTTAAATTCTCATGTAGCATATTATACATTCTTGTTGTCTTTTCATTAGCTGTTAATAATTGTGCAAAATACAGGTTAGGATCTGGAAAAGGAAGTATGCCCACTGTGGTAAGAGGAGCAAAAACTGTGTCAGGGGATTCCCCCAGTTGGTGTGGCAGTGTCTGAGAAGTATATGGTACCTGAAATATTTGGAGAAGGGAACTTGGTAAGATTCACTATACAACCTCTCCTTAGCTTTTTTATTTTCACAGTATAAAATAACAAAAATAACAGAGGAAAAATTGCAAAACAACACAGCCTGTAGTTCCTGCTTTAGTCTGAACACCTCTGTGTCCATCATTGCTGGAGATTCGTACATTGTTTGTGTCTCTCCCTTTCTGTGACCCTAGCAGGAGGAGAACCTGTGTGAGACCTGGACTCTGTTATATTCTGTTATGCCTCTGCTAGAGCAACTGACAGTAGTTATGCCAAGAAATAAACACTGAAAACACATTCTTGCTAGACTTCCCCATCTTTATTGCTTCTGTTCTCAGTGGGAGGTAGTATTTGTGGACTGTTTGGGTGTTTTTCCTGCCCGTGTGGAGCTACTTTAGCTTGACTGGAAGCAAAAGATTTTGCCTCCTTAATCAATAGACAGGGTGTGATGCGGAAAACAAGTCTGTGGCCTGTGCCATTGGGCTGGCGATTGTAGAGGTATGACCAGGGTGAGTCCAGTGACTTGGCCACTGCTGCTGCACGAGAGCATGACTGTTTCCTTAGCTTCTCTGGAGTCAATAGCAGCAACTGGACCACAGCTGCTGCAGTAGTACCAGATTTCATCACAGAGTGCAGCCTTGCCTGGGCCCAGCCACTCCTCTATAAATGGACAGAGCAGATGTGACTGGGGAAATTCAAGGAATGGGCAGCAGAACTGGAGATAAATGTTGAATTTGTCCCACAATAAAATCTCATGAGGCTGTGCTTTCATTTTTTCTCTTGTCTGTAGCTTATAAGAAGCTGTCCAACTGGCCTCTGTATTTTGGGTACAAGATGAAGGTTTCTAGAAGGGTTATCTCTACTGATACTGAAGTAAATCGCCTTTCATAGATCAAGCAGATCAGGCAACATCATATCACTGTTCCCCAAAGTTGAAACAATCCCTAGGAAAGCCTGAAAAGCCTCAGAAACTGACTTAAACATTATCTTTGAAAGGAAAGTCATTTTGCTTCAAGATTATCATCACAGTGTAGATGCTGTACATTGTACTAGGATAAAGAGAGAATTTGGCAGATGAGCTTTTGCCTCTGGAGCCTCTAGATGACTGGAACAGGCTTCCCTTTCAGCTTAAATCAGCAAACAGCATAATCTTCTTTAAGCCTGGGGTTTAAATGGCTGTTTGAAGGAGGATTGTGCAAAATCTATTTCCAGTAATATGGTTACTGGAGCTAAAGAGATTGTGGTGTTTTCATGAGATTTTGGATGGCCCTGTGGTGTGCATTAAATTATTGTAAGAGTTGTGCAGTTGATGATTTTCACTTAATATTCAGATGTATGAGCCAGCGGCTCTTCGGTAAAACTGAAAGCAGCTTTTTGGTTCTTGGATGCTTCTTTAAATACAGTCAACAGAGTAGCTTGTCAATACCCTGAACAGTCCCTTACAGTGGCTGTAAGAAAGGTAGTTGTGTTTGTTGTGTCTGTCAGGAGTCACCGCTGAAGTTTCCTCTTCTGACATGTCTAATACCAGTGGGAGAGTCATTGATTTCACGAAGTCAACAGCAGCAACCTTTTCTCCATCGGCAAATCAAGGGTAAACTACCACAGAATGAAAGGGAGGCTGTGTGTTGGAGGGCAGAGGGAATGGGATTTGTGTTTTCTGATTTGATGGGGGCTAACAACCCCACCATTTGGCTGCTCTGTTGTTGTGATACCTAGAATACTACTACTATTCTCACTCTGTTGCCTTTTCTTTGTGGCAAATAGAAGGCAGCCATGGTTTTTAACTGCATAAGTGAAAGGTTGAAGTGTCTGTAAAGGAGGAAGCACTTAACTGAGGGGTTGTCATAAGTGGTATCTATGCTGACAGCAAACAAGAGGTTGCCCAAGAATTTTTCGTAGTTTTCTGCCTTGTTTGAAGAGCTGTCGGCCGACTGTGCTGCTGGCTGGCTGGGGCAAATTGTTAATTTTGCACTTGGATGACTCTGGCATTTGCTGTCTAGGGGACTGCAGCAAGCAAAGGGAAATGAATCTTAATGGAGTATGACTGCCTGATCGTTTAGAGCAGGCTGCCGTGGTGCTGGCTGAGCCAACAGCAGAATCTGCACTGGCTGTCTCTGGGTGGGACTGGGCTCTGTGAGGCATCTCACTTTGATGATGCTAGGTGTAACGTTTGTGCTTCATATGCTGTAGCTGTGTCCTTACTGGTGAGTTTGAGTATACATTCCTGTTCGTTTTGGCTGGTGGAGTTTGAAGTCCTGGCCTCTTAGGAAATAAAGGTCAGAGGGTGCTGCATTTCCATCCCTCCCAGGTGACCAGTCTGTGGTCCAGCTCAGTGGAAGCAGAGTCCTTTTGCTCTTGAGCCTCTTCCAGTTTTTTGGTCTTAGTATTCCTGGAAAAAAACCTCAATGATTTGTGGTCTTCAATGTGAGAGTTATCTTGATGAAAGATTAACTATGTGTGAATAATTATTAGGGGTACTAACAATGACCTTTCCTGCAAAACTGCTGGCAACACTTAAATATCTGAGCTAAATGACAAGTTTCTGCAAATGAAACACTACGTGTTTTCTGCCTCTGCTAGAGCAACTGACAGTAGTTCTGCCAAGAAATAAACACTGAAAAAACATCCTTGCTAGACTTCCATATCTTCACTGCTTTTGCTTTCAATGGGAGGGATTATTTGAGGGATTATTTTTGGACTGTTTTTTTTTTCTTTTCCCCACCTTCCTCCATAACAAGATTGAAAGGTAGCTCCAGCTTTTGCCTTCATAGTTCTCTAAGGGAAGGTGTAGCAGTTCATGTTACTGAAATTACCAATGTGATAATTATCAACAGGAGAAGGGGATTTTATTTTAAAACCAATGTGAATTCATGCACACTGTCCGAAGCTCCAAAATGCATGTGTCCAAGTGGGCAGGCCAGCAGTGAGGCACCAAGGCGTATCTCCCACGCAGACTGGACGCAATTCCTGGAGATAAAGCAGAGGACAAGGTGTTCCAGCTGTCTAGTCCTTGTTATGTATCCTGTATCCTTCCAAGCTTGGCTGAGCCTATGCTGGTTATGGATGTGCCTGCTTTATACTCTTTAGGAGCTCCCAATGATTGTGATCCTTGGGCTTTTTGTCTCGCTTCTCCATCATTAGGATTTGCTTCTCCTTACCTGGGTGTTGTTTTGGCTTTTCCCCTGTTCTGTGTTGTCCCTGAAGAATCTCTCAGTGAGTTTAGTTTCAGCTTCAGTATCCTTTATGTTTCTTATCTGGTAGTCCCTGAGAAATTGTCTGTAGATTTGCTGGATCGTGACCTGCTGTTAGCACCTGCCACCCTTATATTCCTCCTTCTGTCGTTCCTTCTGGTGCTTCCACACCCAGCCTTCCCACCCACTCCCAATTCATACTGCTCTCAAGCTATCTATTATGTGTCTCTAGCAAGTGACTGTATTGGTTCCCTCTGTAGTTACCCAGTGCTGGACTGTGCTGTGGAGATGGCTGCTTTCCTTTGCAGTCTATTGTAAATATGGCAAGTTGCGTAAGCACTTTATCATTTCATAATTTAAATATTTGTGAATTGCTGACACTGCACGGATAATATCTGTAGATTTTAACAACTGATCATGTATGGTTATGGTAATCTGGAGAAAATGCAAATTAACTACAAAAACTGCTTTGTCTATAAATAAAACCGTTTAGCTTCAAAGCAGTATTGCCATGGAAATTCTTCACTGATAAAGTATGCGAGCAAGGTTTTCTCATTTAGATTTCCTGAGCCCTTTTATGCTGACAAGATGCCAGAGGAAAAAAGCTATAAACTCAATATTGCATATTTAAAGGATGGTATTTTATTTCATCATCTTAATTCGAAATCTTTCAATTTACAGTATACAGCCATGAATTGCAATTTATAACAAAAAAGGGAAAAGGGTTAAGAGACATTACTGCTGATGAGGACGAGCTGCATCCAGTGCTCCCTGAAAACCTGACTTTGTGTCCAGTTAGCTTCAGTCCTATATTGGTAATTCTTCTTCTAATCAGTATTTCTGAAATGCATTCATAAAACTTTCTCTGACCCACACACATGATTAAAAGCCCCTAAGGGAGGGTATCTGAGAGAAAGCATACTTAGCTGACGCATGAGAGCAGTGTACGTGAAGTCAAATCACCACGAGTGCAAGGTTGTGCGTGCCAGTCTTGATAGTACTGTTTTTTTGTTTGGCGTCCATGGGCAGAGCTCCGTGCATCATCAGCCTCACTAGTGTCCTGAGTCTTCCGTGTGCTGTGCCTAGTAATACTTAGTGAGCAGAGTTAGTAATTAGCACCTTATTTTTTTGCTGTTTTGAAACAATAATTGTGCTGCTATTCCTGTCTCTGTGTGATAGCTGGTCATACCACAGGTCTGACTTCGTCTAGATTACGTATGGGCATATTAGGTTTCTGTGGGATTAATCAAAGCACCTGATAGTGATTTTTCTGACAAGTGTTATGTTAAATCATGTTGTGCTGGACTGCATACCAAGCTGGCATAAAGCTACTGTTTAATAATTGTCTTTTTGTATGAACTGGCAGGATGGAACAATATCAATTCAGTGATTTGCATCTGTGACTCCAGTGCTTTTTGATTTCATAGTAGGTATCTGACTGCTTTTTATCTTCTCCTAGAATGACAAGTTGATGTTATTGTCTCTAAATCCTTCAAACTTTGTGTTCTGAATCAAGCTCGGACATTGCTGGATGACATTCTAATACAGAGTTATGCATGTTGTATCACACTTTTTATTCTGTGTCTCTATGGGAGCTCTTCTGTGTGGAAACTTCTTACACAGTTGCCCAATCTTCAAATAGATCTGATGTACGATGGTGCGGTGATAGGAACGGAAGTCATCTAACAGCTTATTTCAAGGTATGGAGAAAGAGCTTTGTTCAATTTCCATTTCTTAGCATACATTAAAAACAATGAGACAAACCAGCCCATCAGTATTATTGGCAGCAGACTAGCGTCTTTGAGTTAGTGATCAGCGGTTAAGATAACACTTCCTGTTATTGATCACGGGCTGCTGCATTCAATTAAAATGAGAAATAATTTCATGAAATTAAACTTGGCGCACTGGAGGTGACCAAGCATGCCATGCACATTGTTAATATCACCCAAAGGAAAACTTAAAATGGTAATAGATCCACTGCACCACTGGCAGAGTGCCCTCAGCTACCTCTGCGCCCAGGCAGATTGCTCATCCCGGCGGCTGTGGTTCAGTGTTAGAGCTGCCGCCTTGGTGCGCATGATTTTATCTTCCCACGGTAAGGTGCCGTTATCTGCTTGGATTAAATTAAGTGCGTTGCTGACCAGTCATGGAGCCCTCTCGAAATCCATGCTGCAACCAGCAAGAGACCTTGGTTTTTGCATCACTATAAGTAGCAAAGCAATGTAGACCCCCATGGCTCTTTAGCAGAACTGAAGAGCAAATTTGCAGTCAAAAGTGCAAGTTCCTTTGAGAAATTCATGTCTTGACAGTTAAGAGGGGAAAGCTTTGTTGATAAGACAGCAGATTTTAAAAGTATCGAAGCATCCAAAAAGGACCACTTAACTTGACACACGAAGCAGGAAGCAAAGGGACTTTTCAGCTCCTTTGTGGCACTGGGAGTTTTGGTTGTTTCAGCACAGGGCTTCTGGCCTCTCCTCAGCAGATGGTATTCCACAACCCCTCGGCAAGTTTCAGTCAGAAATATCCCAGCCTTCTTGGTTTACTTGTGAGCCATAAGGTTATTTAACTCTAAGGATGCTTGATTTCTCTTTTTCTCACCTGCAGAAATCAAAGTATTCCCATACCTATCGCTTAGCAGTTGCTTTTCGGAGCAGTTTGTTTCCTTTTCAAGTGGAAATTTACAGATTTATCACCCTTTGAGGATTAGATGAGCGATCACCAGCCCTTTGCTCAGAGTACAGACAGACAGCTTTGCCTTCTGTGCTCTGCTGAGCTGTGCAGCAGTAAATTAGACCACTGCTGTCTTTTGTGTGGAAATGCCAACATGACTCTTCTTGTGTCCCTAGTTGCCCCAGGAGGGGAAAAAAATAATGGAAGCCTCTTTTTTCTCTTTTCCTTTTTCATGAGCAGATAAATTTCAGTAGTGAATTCTCTTCTAGCTTT